>BMAC01000225.1:11793-30951 GCA_014905375.1 Phtheirospermum japonicum | reverse complement strand
TATGCATCGAAGTTGTGAGTCTATGAAACAAAGTATGGCAAATATGGAGAGGTCGTGTGCCCAAATAATGGCTTCTTTGGAGGAATTGTCAAACGAGTACGAGGTGTTGCCATTGGAGAACCTAATTGACGATGGAGATTCATGCCCAATCGAGCTCAATAGGAATGGAGATGATGCGATGCCCAATGTAGAAAAGGTGGTGAATGAATTTATCGAGAAGGATGCGATGATCGAGCCTCTTATCGAGCCACCCATGATCGAGGATGAGAATGAAATGGTGGTTGAGGTAATCGAGCAAAACTTCCCTCCCCTATGCCATTTTATATTATGATGAATTGTATGATCTTGGTGATTTTGGATTGATGATTGTGATGAGAATATTATGATGATATTGATGAAATTGATTGTCTAGATCTAACGGGTCTAGAGCCTAAAATCGTCGTGAATCATCAATTGGGTTTCTCCCAACAGATCGTGGAAACGATTCGAAGCTCTAGAACCCTTGTTTTCAAAATCTTTTCAAAAACCTTAAATTTAATTGTTCTTCATCAAAATTAAATTCTCGATTTCATGTGTTTAGATTAGGATTTTATTTTATTTCTTATTCGTGAACGACAAACACAAGAAACTCTTGCGAATCTAGTTTTCCTCGATAGATCGACTCGGTTCAACTTACCAACCTACATGCGAACTCGTACTCTTGCGAGCGAGCTTTTGAATAATTGACAAATATTTATTAAGTAGGTATACAAAAGTTCGAATCATGTATGTATGCATAAACAGAATAGTAAGAAAACAAATGGCGTGTGGATGGCCTGAAGAAGAAAGAAAAGGATGATATTTTATCAAAAATAGTGCTTAACCCGTGCGATGCACGGAGCGATTGAAATGAGTGGTGTAAATTCATTCGATATAAGTGTAATATTATTAATTTATTAATGTAATATAATAACTTAAAATACTCAAGTCATGATTTGGTCAACACGAGCAAATATAAAACAAAGGACGTGGATATAAATATCTCGTTTTATTTATTAGTTCACACTACTAAAAATATTATCAAAAAAATGTCAATATTATCTTTAAACCCTACACCTCTAAATACTTCATCTCTTTCAACTCTCCACCACCCCTCCAGCCGTCGCCCATCACCGCCGCCACTGCCATGGCCGCCGTCTATTGAAGAACATAAACAAACCATGCACACAAAAATACGCTACCGCCGCCGTGCCATTGAAAAAAGAAAAAGGAAAAAATGCCTTGAAAAAAGCTGTTCGAACCAAACTTTCGAACACAAAATATATATTTAAAAAATCTATTCGAACACAAAATATAACTGCGAAAATTGATTCGTACACAAAACACATATTCAAAAAATTGATCGGAACGCCCCCTTTAAGGCTTGTTCGATTTTTTTTTCCGAACAACGTTGTATTGTTCGATCAAAAAGTTCAAACACATGATATATGCTCGAGAAACCAGCGACGAACACCCCTATTTTGCATTTGTTTCTTACCATTTGTCGCCCAATTCCATCACTTACCTTTCACCACCCATCAGGTTTTTTCTTCTTCACGTTCGATGGTGTGATGGGCGATGATAATGGCAGAGTTAGAGTGGTGGTGAAGGGCTAGAGAAGATGATGTGTTTGGGGTGTAGTATTTAGTGGGTTTGTCGGTTTTTTCTTATTGTGGTGAACTCATGAATAGATGTGGTGCCTATATCCGCGCCCTAAAACAAATTAAAGGTAAATAACTCCACATTTATATATTATGAAACAACTTTTTGCCTACTACATTATACGTCAAATTATAGTTTAACTCACATGGTAATAGTTTCAAGCTCTCACATTTAGTTAGTCGCGAAACAATCATATCAATCACTTTTTATTATAAATCATTGAATCCATCTCCTTGTTTAGTCTTTGTATTAAAGACAAAGTGAAGATCTTATAATAAATTTAGGTTTTTCTAATTATCGGTATCCGTAGTACTTGTTTGTGAACATGTATACGAAAGTTTATCATTAGATTATGTCATAATTCAATCATATCAATCTGTTTGAGTACAACTTAAGTATAACCAAATAATCTAGTTGTACTTTAGTCATACTTTATTGTAAGTTTTATTTTATATATAATTTATATCAACATAATTATACAATTATTGAATAAACCTTTAACCAATAAAAATATAATACTTGTAATATATTTAAAAAAATCAACTAAATAAATACAAAATATTTTATTTAGATTATAAATATATATTAATTAAATTAAAATTAAAAATTCACAAAATCACATATATTATAAATAATATAAAAACAATCCTAAACTATTTTAAAATTGGATTATAAAGTTAGAATTCTAAATAAATATTTAATAATAATAATAAAAGAAATATTATAAAACAATAAAATAAATCATAAAAGAATAATAAATATGTTAAATATATATAAGAAATATATTTTATATACAAATACTTATCAAATAATTTTAAAAAAAATTATGAAGATTGTAATAGTTTAAATAATATAATAAATCTTATTTAACAATAATTCTATAGAATAAATTTAAAATAATTGAAATCATGAACAATCATTTACTAAATCCTAAAATTAACAAAACACACTTAAAATTCTATAAATAATAAAATAATCAGAAATATGAATTTAGTGAAATAAATATAGCATATATATTTTAATTATAAATGGTTCTTAATAATTTGTAAAATGAAATAAAATATAAATATAATATTATAATATAACATAATAATATAAATATGAAATTATTTTGAAATCAGATAAGAATATAATAAAATTATCATTAATTTCTAAATATTTATTTTAATGACATTGAAAGAATAAATTGGCGATAGTGATAAAGTAAATTAAATAAATTTATAAAATTTAATTTTAAATTATTTTTTATCTATTGAAAGTTGATAATAAAACAATAACAAAGATTAAGAAGTTATAAAACATAATAAAATAAATCTTAAAATATTTTAAAATAGAAAGTAATAAACTTAATTAATGTTATATTATAAAAAATCATCTCCTAAATCTAGAAAATAAAAAAATATAAATATTGTAAAAATATAAAAAAAATACTACAAAAATAAAAAAGAAATACCAAATAAATGAGGCATCGTATTAAGATTTTAATTGAGGGCCTTTGTATTCTATTTTAGTACAGTTTTTTTTAAACCATCCCAGTAATTGACCTGAGATAGCTACTGAGTAATTAACCACAAAGTCATCGAGTCAGTTGATGAACTCGATAATAAATTAAAATTTATATATAGATTTAGTTAATACGAAAGTAATTATATAACCAAGAGTAATAAATCATTTATGTGTGGACTTCTAACGTTAAATACTTAAAGTCATAGTAATTAGTCATAAATTATTAATATACAAACGTTCATAAATAATTATTTAGTTTAAGTTTTTAAAATAATGTATTGAATTCTTTATATTATGCGATTATATAATCATTTTTTTTGTTCTGCCCGCATATAATTTTGATTTCAAATTTTAGTCAAATAATTGTATAAAGTTATTTACCTTTCACTTATGTTCATAATATATTTTTTTTTATTTCTTTTTAGGAAAATGAAAAAATGAAAGAAAAAGAAGTGTCATTGTCGATTCTGTGACACGTTTAAGGTCAAAGTTTGGGTCATCCGGGTTTTACTCGAGTCACATATAGAAAATTGAAAGATATGACGTTATTAAGTTTGTCCTCGTATCACCTGGTTTGGTCAACAAATAAAATCGTGGAGAAAAGGACAAGTTCTTGTTACCGATTATAATTTTTTTTTTCTTCGTTGCATGAATTTTCTAGTTGTACTCATACTATCTTTTTTTTTTAGTTAACAAAATTATTAAATAATTTTTAAAATCAAATTATAAATTTTATATTTTTTTTATTTATTTTATTTCTTTTCCCAATTTTGTTATTATTATATTATATTTCTTGTAATTTTTTATTATTCTTTATTTTCATATTTAATTAATAATTTTCTATAATTAATGGTACTTTTTTTGTAACCATGAATTCATATTTAATTTTATAATACTAGCAACTTTTTGGTTTGTTTTTAGTTTTTTTTGTATTTATTCAATAAATATTTGTAATTTATAATATTAGAAAATTTTTTGGGTTTTGCAGATTAATAAACTAATTATTTAGATTTATTTATATATTATATATTTTATTTTTCAGATTTCTTATATACACACACACATATAATATTTTTGTAGTTGCTATTATTTGTATCAAATCTTTTATTTTTATATTTATTTAATAATTTTATAGAATCTGATTATGATATTTTTTGAGTTAATTTAATTTATTTTATGAATTTTCTCTTTAATTTTATTTGATTGTTGAATTTTTGGTTTTGTATCATATTTATGAAATAAATATTTATAGTTAATTATAAGTTCTTATATTTTTATCGAGAACAATATGAATATTTTATGAACTCCCTCGTTCGATACTGAGAATATTGACATCATACTAGCTGTATAAGTTTAGTTTTCAAGATTTTCTTGGCATGAGGGAAAACATGAATAATTGATAGTAAATTATAAAGATATATCATCACAATCAAAATATGAACTTGAGGTTCAAAGATACAAGAAAGGTTGTTGATGATCTTATATACCAACTAAAGATCCTCGATACATTAACAACGCCAGAAGCATTAGTATATTCAAATAATATTTCCCCAAATATATGTGTCGAAAGAATGAAAATCGAGGCATATACTCTTGAAGAGTATATGACGTAACTATATTGTATAAATCCTAGAGAGGATTAATAATGAGATATCTCGATGAGTTATGTCGATATTGGGAATTAAAAGAAAATAAAATTGAAAAGTGTCGACACATTTTAAAAGACAAGAGCTACAAACGATTACTGGTAATGACATATTAATCTATTGATAAATCTTGACATTGAGAAGTATGATCTTACGGTGAAAGTACGTGGGCTTGATGAAAATGAGACTGGAGCTCCTGAAGAGATTCCAAATATATTATGCAATGACTCAAAACAAGGATAATGTTATGAAGAAATATTCATACGCTCTACTCCTTTCCTTGATTATGGTTTTTATCCCAAAAGATGTTTTTCCCGAACAAGATATTTGAATGTGGCAGCATAGTCACAACTATTGTACAATCTCCAGAAGAGATTTTGACATGTATCTCGATGTGATCAAAATATAAGTTAGATCACAACTGGTATGAATACCATTAATATCGAAAATCTTAAAAAAATCGACTAATATATTCGATATTTGTATGAACTCTGAAGGATTTGGAAATGTCCAAAGCATACTTTTATAAAATACGCATTACACTATTTTTCCCTTGACTAAGGTTTTGTCCCAATAAGTTTTCCTAGCAAGGTTTTTAATGAGGTAACATTGAAAGCGTATTAATATGGACAATGTACTCTTTTTCCTTCATTAGGATTTTTCCCAATGGGTTTTTCCTAATAAGGTTTTGACGAGGCATATTCATGGTATGATGAGGATGCATAAGAAACCAATACAATTCCTCATAATCTAAAATCGACACATTCATGCTATGATGAGGAATGCATAAGAAATCAGTATAATTCCTCAGAATCTGAAATCGACATATTCATAGTATGATGAGGAATGCATAAGAAATCACACAATTCCTCCAAATCTGAAATCGTCATATTCATGGTACAATGAGCACTACATGAGAAGCCAACATAATTCTCCGAGATGTGAAAATGGTATAGTCATGGTGCAATGAGAAATCGAAACAAAATTTTGAAATCATCATACTCATCATTACATGACAAGGTCTAAAAGAGAAATCAATACAAACTTCTCAAGATGTGAAATCAAATGAAGTAATTGTACTCTTGATCCTACAGTCGAGTTTTTCCCATAAGGTTTTCTTGGGAAGACAGCACACGGATGTACATACAAGAATAATCATTACAAAAAGGAGCGAATTTGTGACCCCACAGTGTTGCAACATAAATAATTTCACAAGAACAATAAGTTTGAGGGGGAGCAACTTTATGATTTCACATTGCTGAGGTTTTATCCCACATGATTTTTCTAGCAATAATATATGATTAGAACAAAGTCTTACTACAAATAGTTTTGAAATTTTCTCCAACTGGTTTTTTATACTAATTCACGAGATATTTATCCAAATAGTCATTCAAGGGGGAATGTTATGAACCTCAAGACCCACGTGAGAAATATTAAATCATTTGTGAATGACTATTCTATCCCTAATGAAATTATACCATTAGAAGTTTTCCTATAAATAGAATTTCAGTTATTAATAAAAATACATTTGGATAATTCATTATCTCTATATACTCTATCTATCTTTTCTATAATTTATAACACTAGTCTCTTTTTCCCAAAAAAGAAGTGTCTAAATGCAAAAATCCCAAATATGTAACCAGATTAGGCCTGAATGTCTTACATGTGGACTTCAAAGCTCAAGCCCTCGGCCGACATCTTTAATTAATGAGAAAATTTTTTTTTGCCCCCCAATGTATGCTATTTTTTACACTTTGCCCCCAAAGTATTTTTTGTTCCACTTTGCCCCCTGATGTACAATAATTTTCGACGTTGCCCCCTAAACTTTATTTCCGACGGAATATTTCTTCTAGATTCCATCGACGGACTGTTGGGGGGCAAAGTACAAGATCTTATAGTTTGGAGGGTAAAATGCAAAAAATCTTAAAGTTTAGGGGATAAAGTGCAAAAATCTTATAATTTGGATGAAAAATTAAAATAACATTAATATTGAATTTTTATGTAAAATTATTATTTTTATTAAAAATATAGAATATATATATAATTAAAAAGATGTAATTAAAAAACTACCTTATAGAAAAATATAGAATATATGTAATTAAAAATATAGAATATATGTAACATAGGTAAAAAGATGTAATTAAAAAACTACCTTATAATATAAGTATAATTAAAGTCGTTTTTACACTTTTTCTCTAAGTAATATGGTGATACAATCTTATATAACAATAGTATTTAATCACACTTTTTATAGAAATAATAATATCAAATGATAATTTTATTTTTCGTATCATAATATTATAATGCATATACAAAATACACCTTTATTCTATTTTGTTCAATCATACTATATAATAATATATTATTATATTATTTAGCCTAATAACTTACATAATAATTTATCATTTGTTTCATATGTAATATTATAAAAGATGTATTGAATATTTTTTAGAAAATTATAAATATTAATTGAAAATTTATGATTTTTTTATTGGAATTGTATTGACAACTTTGTGTGTGTATATAAGATAAAAATTCTATATCTTTTCCAAATATAAAAGTTTAAGACAAAAACTCAATATTTATATTTTTTTAATTTGTCCCCCAAATTTTAAATTTTTTTGCACTTTACCCCTCAAACTATAAGATTCTTGTATTTTGCCCCCAGCTGCCCGTCGATAGAATTTAGAAGGAATATTTCGCCGAAAATAAAGTTTAGGAGAAAACGTTGAAAATTATTGTATTTTAAGGGATAAAATGAAATAAAAAATACTTAGGAAGGCAAAGTATAAAAAACAGCCTATGTCCGGATAAAATTGTTTTTTACCTTAATTAATAGTCAAAGATTGGGCTATATCTCCCTAAATATGGGCTGTATAATTACTAATTAGCAATAGAAGGCTCAATTCTTGGTCTATAATTAATTGATTTTCACAGATCAACGGAGGAGGAGAATGAAATGGCTCGGAGCATCACCTACATCACCGGCTCTCAGCTTCTCTCCCTCAAACACCGCCCAAATATCGCCATCGTCGATGTCAGGTGAAAAACTAAAGGATAATAAATTTCCGATTTTGTACGATTTATTTTTGGTGTGTTGAAGATTGACCTTTTTTTCCCTTAAGGGATGATGAGAGGAGCTATGATGGGCACATAGCTGGTTCTCTTCACTTTGCTAGCGATACATTTACTGACAAATTGCCCAACCTCCTCGAATCTACCAAAGACAAGGACACTCTTGTTTTCCATTGCGCTCTCAGTCAGGTCTTTTCTTTCTTTCTTCTTCTTCTTTTCCCCCTAATTTTAAAATTATATCTCCATAGCATGGTTTTGTCTACAATTCTATTTATCATGGCTGATTTTTGTTTATACTTGAGTTTCTTAATCCTCTATGTTGCTTTTCTGCTTCCTACTCCCCCCGGAATGTTTTTCAAGATTATTGCCCTGTAATTAATGTGAAAACTGAATTTGAATTGGGTAATTTGCTTATTGTTTGTTTCCAGTGGTTTTATCAATCAATTTTAGTTGCGGGTTTAGATCATAGAACTTGAAGTTCTGTTTGCTATGTGATTGATTTCCATTGTGAAACTTGATTTCATTATCATTTGGTCTATTGGTCTATGATACATCATTAAGCTAAGGTCCTTTGTTCGGCGTATACTTGAATAGAACTACGTATGATGCTGGTGCTTTCTTGTCTTCACTGGTACTTAGTTTTCAGTTTTAACCAGTTAAAGCGAGTAAAATCTGGAGTTAAGAGGAGATAATGTGATTTTGTCGACTACACAAGCAGTTATTTTTGTCATTGGGTTGAATCATTTTACTTGCATATGGCCACGATTTTAATTGATGTAGTTTGTTAACGGTCGTGCTTTTGATTGTTGTAGCATTAACACAAATTACCATCCTTTTTCTTTTTGAAACATGAATTCAAGGGATATTGGCAAATATGGTGAGATTTGATGTGTTTTTCTATAGATAGAGTTATTATATCCAAGGTTGTCAAAATCGCAATCTGGGTCGTAAAACTGTACGATTTTACGATTCAAATATACCTACTAGATCCAAATCGTTAGCAGAATCGGAGTCAGGTAGAATCGTACGAGGATCCTGTCGAATTGTATAGAATCGGACAGGTAGAATCGTACGATACTACGAATTTCTGCAATTTTGCATTTTTTTTAATTATTGGTTGGGTTAGTGGGTACTGAATAGGGATATTGACTTACATGTGACTTTCTATTTGCTAATTCATTGATTTTTCTCTTTCCCCTCTAATTTTTAGCAATTTAAAATTGTTTGTAAATAAAATCTTACGATTTATGTTCCCAGTTTCAAACTTAGCCTAACCATTCGATTCAAATTTATGATTGTTGCAACCTTGGTTATATTTGATTTTATTTTGACATCAATGTAAACTACACTTTCAATGTAATCACACTTTTTCTCCCCCTTTCCCTTTATACCTTGACAGGTCCGCGGACCCAAATGTGCTCGAAAGTTTGCCGAGTATCTCGGCGATGCGAAAGATGTGGGAGTGAAAAATATAATGGTTTTGGAACGTGGTTACAACGGTTGGGAAGCTTCCGGAAGGCCCGTTTGCCGCTGCACAAAGGTCCCCTGCAAGGGTGAGTGTAATTGAAAGTCCCCTAGTGTTTGGTGAATAACCCGAATGATGAAAAAGAGTGTATTGTTCTGTTCTGTGTTTGAATAATGGTATATAAATACTGCACTTTATGAGAAATTATTTGTGAGGGACAAGAAATGGTTTCCTTATGTAACTGTTAATCACGATGTAGACGCTCATTCTGCTCACCGATGTATTATAACATTGGTAATCTCACATCTGCGGTGGTGAGATTGAATGCTTTGCAACTTAATTAATTCTGCATATTTGGTTATGTAAGTATGTTCGTTGTTATTGAGCCCCAAAAGAACGGCTACGATGATGTTTCTTAATTTCGCCTTAGTCGTCATGTCATGGATCTCGCCATAGTCCCTTACCCACCACGGGGGCAATTCATCCATATGAACCGGGTGTCGATCAACATGTCTCTTGTATATTCACACTCATCTCTTATATTTCATTAGATCCATGATGCATGATGTACTTGAGTCCATGATATTATGTGCGTATAAAGTTCGTGTGAATAAAGATAAAGAGATCTATACATGAAAAGTACGACTAGAATTGTGGATGTTATACTAGGTGTATTTATGCATATTTATGTAACATTTGTAGCGCTTCCAAATGTATGTTGATTCTACAGTAATTGAGGATCTTCTTGTACTTCAATCAAGTGAATATCACTAAAAATTTTTTAAAAAAACAAACCTTGAACTATGGTTATGATTTAATTTGACCATTTAATTATGAATTGAGTCGATCAACTCTTTTTTAAATAACAAATATAGCAATAATAAGGACACACCATCGCACCCCAGGAGTACGTTGGTATAGTTGGTGAGCTCAAAAGACTTTGTTTACAACTTTCATCAATACTTGTTTAGTCGCGTTGACGAATTATCGCGTTCGGTCCAAAATAAAATAAATAATATTCTGTTTATCCTGAAAATATAGACTTAGTTGTTAGCTATGATTCACGGACATTTCATCTTTTACTCTCGGGACGAATCGGACATTACGGAGACGCGGCGTATCCTATTTTTTTAATTTTTTTATTTTTGAATTTTTGACTGGGGACACGGTTCGAACACGGCCAGGACACGTCCCCGACACGTTTTTTCAATTTTTTTTATTTTTATTTTTCAAAAAAATTATTATTTTTATTTTTTAATTTAATATTATTTTTTTATTTAATTTGGGGGTTTATAAATTATTGTGAATGAGTTTGTAATTATTTTAGATAATTTATTGGAAATAAAAATGATTAGGAAATAAATATATTAATAATTATTTATATTATAAACGTGTTCGAGTCGTGTTGTGTCCTATATTTTAAAAAATAAGCGTGTCCTCGTGTCCGTGTCGGTGAAACTTAGGTTGTTAGTTTAAGTATCTAAAAAACATAAAATTATTATTAATTTTATCTTTTATATTAGATGTATACATATTGTCCCAATATATTATATACTAATGTAAAATTTTCATAATTTATGCATCTATTTCCCATAATTCGTTTGCTATGAAAAAGATTCCGGTGATTCGATATCATTCGAACCTAATATCCCTCTAATTGAATATTATTTTTATTATATTTATCTAATTTAATATTTCTCTATGATTATATTTTGCTTAATTCAAAGTTCTCCTATTATTATATGTTATCTAAAATATTTTCCTTATATCTTATTTTGCTTAATTAAATAATTTTCTTTTATTCTCCTAATATAAAAATATAAAGAAGTCATATCTTAGAAAAAAAAATCTATATAAGTTGAAATATAATTTTATTTATAATAAAATTTGAAATATAATTTTATTTATAATAAGATTTAAACAATTTTAAATATTCTAAATAAATGCCGAGTTATTTGTAATAGTCTAAGTATATGATAAAATATTTTAATGGATTAAATATAAATATAAAATATAAATTTATATACTAATAATAATAATTAATAATTATACATGTGATATGGGGTGAGAATATGACATATTTTGATTTTTCTAAGTATGTAACTAAAACTTATTAACCAATTCAATATAATTATTAAAATATAAAATTAATTAATAATAATTAATAAATAAATATCAGACACGGGTTGAGAATGTCATATATTTTGAATTTCTCTAAGTATGTAAATAAAATTTTTATTTAATCTAAACATTAAAATGCAAAGTTATTTAATAATAAAAATAATTAAGAAATAGCGATTTAATATCGATTCAAGACATAATATGTTGAGACTACAACATTTGAATATTTTATTTTTAAATTTAAAATACTACAATTATCTCTAATAATTTTTAGGTTTATTTTATCGATAAATCATGTGTGATACACGAGTGTTAAACTAGTGTTTAATTATATCAAAATTTCACTGCTTCATTTACTTAAATTAACTTTTATGGGAATTGAGTGGATTTGAATAAACAATTAATTAATTAATCATACGAGCATAGATAAAAAATGCAACTCTTTAACCGTATTAACCGACGTTTTTTAAATATCAAATAATTGTAAGCCTATTATTTTTGAACGAATGAAGTTATGTTTTTCCTAAATCCTTAGAGGCAAATTGGTATTTCTTGTATCATAGTTTTTTTTTTGACATAAAGCACCGAATATATCATTAATATTGCTGGCAACAACCAGCAATGATCGATAATATCGAAGATCCAATCAAAACAATCAGATATGATAAATAAAATCATCAGATCGATCTACTAAAAATACAAAAGTGAAACTAATGTAAAAAAGAACTAGTAGATATAAAAAAATAAGTGTTCGACAAATTTCGTACCAACGAAATTAATCTCGTATTGTTGTTAATTTTCATGAAATACCATCGATTGTATTTAAACAATAGCATGATTACTGAGCGAATAAAACACCCTTAATTCTAGAAGCAAGGGACATAAAAAAAAACCAATGTGTCGACCTTCCTCGACGGACATAAACTTAATAGTAATAATTATAATAATGAGGATTTCTACGGTGCCGTGAAAGTACCATTCCCTACTTAATTAGAACCATTAGATCTAAAGTTGGTTATGGATAATGGTAAGATCAAGGAATGTAAATGCAGGGGAATTGAGAGTTATGGTGCCTTCACGGCACCGTAATCATTTCCAATAATAATAATAATAATAATTATAATGAGTATAGTGAAAAGGAATGGTTCTTAGGGGCAAATTGGTCTTTCTCGTATCATAGGTCATCGGTCAATGCCCAATGGTCCGGATAATCGATTGAGCAAGCCAAACTCGCAAATTAGCACACCCATTCGTCGATCGTCGTCTTTGATAGCAAACCTGACCTTTGCAAGATCTTAGAAATGGTGATTCTCAATCGGTGCTCATCTCACTCGATCTAATCAAGTATATACGTGATAATAATTTATTTGAATTTCGCAGGTTTGCCTGGCTTGTCTGTTGCCGCTGTTTCTCGTCCCGATCGTCAATTTATTGCCCCTCCTTTTCGATGTCATTATGGTTTGTGCAATTCGCATCCATAATCAATTCTTCTCGCGATGTATTTCTAGGGCTTGATCCTGTTTCGTTGACTTCGTTTGTCTTCTATCGATTGATTTGCTTTGCTCAAAACCTATTTTCAGGCGAAGGTGTATAGATTGTTTGGATGGGAATATCGGAAGCCGGAGCGAGCACCACCTGCTTGTCCGATCAAGCCCTCCGCCTCTAAAATCGGCTCCGACGTTTCAGTAAGTCGATTATCGTTTAATTTTGATTAATTATAGGAGGTTTTGTTAGGGTTAGGATCATTTTTTAATTATGTGTTTATTGAGTTGTTGTGAGAATTGGAATATGCTGAAATTTGAATAGTCTGCCTACCCAGTTTTCACTTTACTGTCTGATATTTAAGATTGACGCTCACAATATTATCTCATCCAAACAAGCTATGATTTTTTAATTTCATTTGTATTAAGCTATTCACTTTGGTCGACAAAACGAACTGAAAAATGACAAGTTAAAAAGACAAGAAATTAAGCTTTAGATTGCAATGCCTGGGCCGTTAGGTGTTATTTTTTGAACTTAGCATTATAATCACTAACAGCTTTTGTGAGTATATTTTTTTATTGAAATTTCTCGAGCAAGCCATGAAATTTTTACAATATGTACGAACGTGTAATAATCCGATGCTTATGCCACTTCTTAATACAAGCTAATGGAACAAACTCTGAAATTGCTAGGTGCCTAATCTTTCTTTTAATTAACTTAATGAACTTAATCTTTATTTTACTCAAAAGGTTTTAGGTAAACAGAACCTTGATGCCTCGGATCCATCAGTGAAGGCAGTAGGAGCGGATGATGGGAAGCAAGATTAAAACCAGCTGTTTCTATGTCCATATCGTAGGTAAATTTGCACTTGGACTGTTTAAGATCTGAACCGATAGACGTTGGAATATTAGTATTGTTGATTACATTATATATATTCGGATTGCAATAACATGGATTTCGCTAATATGTCTGTTTCAAGAAATGCCAGCATTGTTTCCTTACTTTTGCTGAGTATGTAGCTGTGTGGAATTTCATGTCCTCGATTTGTATGAAAGCTGTCTTTTTATCTACTAAAAACGACTTTTTTTTTTCTTATTTATATTATCTGAAATTCATGATATTAAATTTTTTTGGGTAATTTCTAAAATAAAAAGTAAAATCTAGTCTTATAGAGGGATGACTATTTGTGGCACGACCCAAAATGGAGAATCCGAACTCTGTAACTGAAGGTGATTAGAATTGTCACTCACACCACATCGCTTATTTCAGCACACAATCGGCCAAATTACGCAGAAATATCATAGTGTTTATCTAGTTGAGTCCGTTTTAAAGACTTGTGAGCACTTATGTTGAATCCAGTTTACTGTTAGTTGTCTGGGTTTCTGTATAAGCCAACACCATGAATAAGTGACTAAAACTCGTTCAAATTAATTTCTTGGGGATCTTTGATTTTCCAATTTTATCCTCTTTTTTTCTTGGCATCTATGACTTGGTGACAGTTATTTTAACAGCATCTTTGATCTTGATCATTTTAACTAGAAAAATATAATTACCGACGACTTGAAAGCTGTTTTATCCTATTTTTTCCAAACATTTCTTACTGCTTCTAACATATTATAATGATTCAAATAAATTCACAAGCATCATTCATCAATTTGAAACTCCAAAATAGAGCAGACGAATAGAAGACTGTTACCAAAGGATATGCATAAAATAATAATTTAATTATGTTTGTCCAAAATGAGTGTGTGTTGCTATCAGGGCCCCACGTGTTATATCGCCAGCCGACAAGGCACCGTCCAATAAACACGTGTATTTGACTTTATTATCGAAAATGTAAAATTGCTTGATCTAGTATTCGATACTATCAATGATCAATCAGTTCCCATCACACCTAAGGATTTCTATGACGTACGAAAATTTGCCGCTATTTTTATCCGTTCTTTAAATTATAGCTACTTTGGAGGTAGGAATCGTAAGATTTTATGCAAGAGCAATTAAAAATATCAAACAATTAAAAAGAAAAAGAAAAAAAATCATTAATTAACAATAATAATTCAAATAATAATTTTAAACCATTAACTTGATATATTAAACAAAGTTTAATAACCAATTCAAAATACCGAATACATGAACAATAATCATATAACATATTTAAAATATTAAAATCAACACCGAAATGAATTTTCTCATAACAACATCAAATACATTGATTTGTAATTGACTTATCTTTCCAATTTCATGGTTGCTTGAACATCTTCCTTGTAAGTATTTATTAATTTTAGTTGATCATAATTATCTAATCCTTAATTTGGTAAAAAAAAAATTCTTTTAATTATTTGGGTTTTATTTTATTCTCGTACTTATAAGCTCTGTTCTAAAAATCGCTCTAGGGCGCCACCCGCCTACGATTTTTAAGAATCGGCCAAAGAAATCGTCGGGCGTCCCAGGCGCCGCCTAGGCGCCCAAGTCGGCGCCTAGGCACTAGACCATTTTTTTTTTTTTTTTTTTTTAAAATTTTTATGGTCTGAAACGACATCGTTTTTGGGCCTATTTTTTTTGATTATTTTGATTTTGTAATATATGTTATGATATTTTTATTTGACTAATGAATTTATGGATCTATGTTGTTTTGAACTCTGAATCGAACAATAGCTTTAAACTTGTGAATTGTAACTTGTGATTATTACTTTTAGTTTTGAATTGTCATAGACTTTATTGTGTAGCAGGTAGTATGTTGAAATATTAAATGATTGGATATAATATTATAAATTGGGGTATTTATTCACAAATTTTAGGCCCCGCTTAGGTCCCGCCTAGGCGTCATAGGCGCTAGGCGCTGACCTGATTTTTTTTTACAACTTTTCTGCATTTATGATTTGACACACCATTTGAAATTGATTTGTTGTTTGAACCATAATTTTCAGAGGAATGGTTTCTTCCATGATTATAAATTTATAAAAGTTAAAAGCAATTGATAATTTATTCAATCTAAAATAGAAAACAATTTAACCCAAAATCTGAAAGCATTGACATTTCTCATGTTCACACGAGGTGGCGCAACAGCCATCAGGGAAACAGACAAAATTCCACCGCTCTTTTTTTTTTTTTTTCTTTCATTTTTTGGGCATTTTATCAAAACAGCTTTTCGTACTCACGTTTTCACTTTGGGAAGACACATGTTTTACTTTTGTCACTGAAATCTACTCCTTTTCCATACCCCAACTTATGCCTACACATAAACGGCAACGATAAATGTAGGGAGCCACGGCGAAGATTTTCTGCTTCCTAAAGCGTGATGAAAGCCCACTTTTTATTTCTTACAAAAAAAAGGTTTTGATTTGTCGTGGTTGAGAATTATAAGAGCGACCCAGTTTTGTTTCTCGTTATAAAACAGAAAAGATTCAGTCTTTTAAAAGAAGAAGAAGAAGAAGAGAATTGGAGGGAAAAGAGGAGATGGGTTTACTGTACGACGATGCTGTGATAATCAGACAGTCAGAGAAAGAAGGGGAGCCTTGTGTGATCACTGTAAATTGTCCTGATAAGACTGGTTTGGGCTGTGATCTTTGCCGCATAATTCTCTTCTTTGGTCTCACCATTGTCAGAATTGGTATGTGCGTGTGTGTGTGTGTTGTTTTGGGAGTGCTTGAATTAATTGTATGTTATATTGCATATAACAAATTATGAGGGTTTGATTTATTATTATTATTATTATTATTTTTAAATGTTGGGATTCTGAAAATTTCCTGGAATTTACTTATGGGGCCCTCCGAAAAGGAAGGATTTATTTGAAACAAAATGCCTTTAAAAAAAAGAAAAAGAAAAATTAGTCTGATAATTATAGTTCCTGTTACAGATTTGGTACATTTATTTATTGTCAAAAACTGTGTGTTTCTGAAGATGTATCAACAGATGGAAAATGGTGCTACATAGTGTTCTGGGTGGTAGGCAAACCGAGCACGCGGTGGAGTTTGTTGAAGAAGAGATTAATGGGTGCATGCCCTTGCTTTCTGTTGGCTAATGGGATTTCATATTACAGGGCTGAGTTGCAATCCCCCAAGCACGCCGACGTGTTTCTCTTGAAATTCTGTTGCAATGATCGGCCCGGCCTTTTGCACGGTCCGTGCTTTTATAATCTGCAAAAAAACTGAGTTTTTCTTGTTAGATTATGTTATTTGCATTTAGGAATCATAAATCTTGAAATATATTTGCTCTGTTTATGGATGCTAAACTATCTTGACCGAGAATGATATCTGGGCTTGATACAATAGTTGAAATTTGGAGAATTATTTTTTTGCAGATGTAACGAAGGTACTTTGCGAGCTTGAGCTTACAATAGAGAGAGTAAAGGTATCGACGACTCCAGATGGGAAAGTCATGGACCTATTCTTCGTAACCGACACAAAGTAAGTGTTTGAAGGCATTATTACAAAACTACACCTCATGTTTAGTCTAATTACAAAAAATCTCATTTATCTTTGACAATTACAAATACCCTCCTCGCGGCGGTGGAAAACGAAAAAAAAGAGAAAACAAATTAAGTGGGTATTTGTAATTTTGAATGATAATTTTTTTTTTTGTGTGTGTGCAATACCAATTAGGCTGAAATTTGGGGGTAATTTTATAATGTTTCCTTCAATGGTCATCTCAGGGAACTTTTGCATATGAAGATGAGAAAAGAGGACACGTGTGACCACTTAAAAGCCGTTCTTGGGGACCCTACTATCCGCTGCGACATAGAAATGGTGGGTCCCGAAACTATATCATCTTCTCAAGAACTCTCATTTCTTTCGGACGCGATATCCGAGGAAATGTTCGATATGGAGAATCTAAACGAACACCTAGATGGCTCGATCGCCTTCAAATGCCCGTCCATTGCAATGGATAACTTGTTGAGCCCTTCTCACACGCTCGTTCAAATCGTTTGCGAGGACCACAAGGGTCTCTTGTATGATGTTATGCGAACTTTGAAGGATTATAACATCCAGGTACTTGATGATTTGTATTGGCTAAATTCGTTTTAAGGGTTAATTACAAAACTACCCCTGAGGTTTAATCTAATTAAGAAAAGGAATCTTGTAATCTTTCAAAGTCACAAATACCCTGTTAATGTGTTATACAGTCTAACAGATACCCCCTGAGATTGGATTTATTACAATACAAGGTTTTGCATATGTTTTACACTTTACCCCTTTCATAAGCAAAATATTTCAAATTTCCCCTTACATTTGTAAAAATATTACAGTTATCCCGTTACATTTTAAACATAATCAAACTTGATTTCTTCTTCTTCTTCTTCTTCTTAAACAAATATCGGGGGTACTTGTAATTTTAAAATATAGCCTTTTTTTTGGTAATTAGACTGAAGTGAACCTCAGGTTAATATTTTGTAATTATCATTTTCTTTTAATTCATTTACTAAAGGCTAAACCTCCGTCTCATAATTGATATCAGATTTCCTATGGACGTCTCACTAAGAAAGGGAACACAAAATGTGAGCTCGACTTATTTATCATGCAAGAAGATGGTAAGAAGATAGTCGAACCCAGCAAACAGAACTCATTGCGGTCTCGTCTCGAGATTGAACTGAGTCGTCCCCTCAGAGTGGCATTGATCAGCCGTGGCCCTGATACAGAACTGCTAGTTGCAAACCCAATCGAGTTATCCGGAAAGGGTCGTCCCTTGGTTTTCTACGACATAACCCTAGCTCTCAAGATGCTAAATAGACCAGTCTTTTCGGTACTTCACAATGTGCATTCTTCAGTATCTCTGAAATGCCCTTTTAAATTTTTTTTATTATTTAAAAAAATAAATAATTATTATTATTATATTTTTTAATTTTATTAAAAAAAAAGGCAAGATTCCTTGTGATTTTTTTTTTTTAATTAAGAAAATTGTCGATCTGTTGTGGGTATCGTTTCGCAGGCTGAAATCGGGAGATATGGGATCGGTGATCGTGAGTGGGAAGTTTATCGGGTTTTACTTGATGAAGGGGACGGTAGCTTTTTTTCAAAGAAAGAGATCAAAGAGACGGTTTGGAAGATGTTAATGAGTTGGGAGGACTAATAACAACGAGATGCAGTGTAAGCTTTTGCTGGATCGATGCCTGTATACTTCGACTCTGAATCATCTGCTACAAAATGCATTTTAATATATGTATATATATATTGCCCGCCCCATCCC
>BMAC01000224.1:1272957-1311320 GCA_014905375.1 Phtheirospermum japonicum | reverse complement strand
TCGTTATTTTCTATTTGTTCTTGTATGTGCACATCATCTACGGGTGGCAATCCGTATGGATTATCTCGAGGAGGTGTTTGGGTATTTCTCCCTCTTCCTCGTCCCTGTCTCTTATACACATCTAGATGTGTATAAGAGACAGTATATATATATATATATATATTAATATTATAAAACAAGAATATAAACCATCGTAACTTCTTCTTCATCCCTAAACCTCTATCAATACCTAACAAAAAATCACATTAAAACTTGTAAGAATTGAGGATAGTGATAAAAACAAGATGAATAATGTTATTATTCTTGATATTTATTTATTTTAGTCCGTTTTTCTCTTCTTCTTTTTTTTTTGGTGTATTACCATTTATTGGTCTGAAAATCACGAAGATATTCGATCTGGTTTTAATAAACATTTGATGTATGTTCGAAAGTTTTGACCGAACATTATACATATATTCGAATATATTATTTGAACACTTGCATATTGTTCGATTGATATTTATGAACACGATAATTTCTTTCAAAAACTTCAAACCCTAATTTAAATAATTGAATCAAACCCAATGAGAAATTTATATAGATTTTTCAAAACAATTTTTTCCTCCATTTTTACCTTCTTTTTCTTCTTGTCAACGTTTTTCTTTCTTCCTTCCTTCCTTCCGCCTCTTTTCTCCTTATTATCCTTTTCTTTTTCTTTTCATTTTATTATTATTAAAAAATTCTCTCTCTCACGTAACACTCCCTCCAATTTGCGTCCCCGAAGCTCACCACCACCGCGACATCACGAACACCAAGTATAAACAAGCTCACAGCCACCGCCATAGATTCGTGAATTCACAGCCTATCATCATCGAAGGCAACATCCCAATCTCCGTTCGTCTTCAAGGTTAGATCAATAATTCCCACTCGTTGTTCGTCTTCAATCGTATTCGCCGTTCTCCTTCAATTCGCAGCGCATGTACCAATTCGATCTACAATTCCTTAAACTTTCATTTCAGTTTTCCGTTTTTTTTGTGTGTGTCGTTGATACTTTATTCAGGTCTATTTGGGACTTTAATTATGTACCAATTTGATTTATCTTATTTTTAATAGCTTGATTTGGTTTATGTGATTTCCCTTGTTATGTAAGTTAATTGATTGGTGTGTACTTGAGCTGCCTTGCTAAGAGATAGGTAGGTTGGTCAGGCTTTTGTAAAAGGAGAAAAAGGAACAAGTAGAAATTAATTAGCAGCAGCATACAAAGAGAATCAAAACAAAAGAAATGATGCACAGGCAATGCTCGACAAAATGTTTGAGAGAGCAACATTTTCTAATTGACAGTTCACACACTGCCTCTCACAAAATTAAGCAAATAATTAATTTTCACCCGCAGCTGTTGTTTACCTGTTCTGTTGTCTCCTGTCAGCATTGTTTTTCTTTTTCTTTTATTTTTTACTTTTTATTTGGTGATAGCATTATACATATTAATACACTCTTTGGTGAACCTTTTCTTTTTTAATCTATATACACTTACAGGATTGAGGGTGTTGTGTTCTTTGAAGCTGTGTTCAAGAAAAGCAGATTGCTCTTTGGTGAGCCTTAGTTTTTTTTCTTGAAATAATATTGCCATTTTCCAATTCTTCGTCACTTCCTCTTGAAGATCTATCTGCCTCACCGACATTAATGTTGTTGCAATAATTAGTCGTCCTTCAAAATCTCTTTTTCCCTTAATTGCCCTTCTGAAAATTGAAAAGCCCCTCTGAAATGATGAAACTGTACTGTTTGTAGATGAGTTTGCTGCTGCCCCTTCTTCATTATAATCCACCCTCCGGTGTAACCCCGGTTCAGAAACCACTATAATATCCTCTTCCTTTTCTTCTATTTTTTTTTCTTCTTTTTTCTCTTCTGTCTTTTCTTCTATTTTTTCTTCTTTCTTCTCCTCCGGCTTAATATCCTCATGCTAAGGAAAAATAAATTAAATAAATAAAATGCATGAAACTCTTTATATAAAAGTAATCTTATTTAGCAAATTAGGTTAAGCATAATTTCCAAGTGAAGTAATGGCATTTTTTTCATGCAATGAATCATGAAACTCTAACCTGTTTAGTTTCTTACCCATATTCTGATCACTTTACTAATTATTATTATTATTTATTAATTATTGTTGTTGTTTATTAATAACACCAATAAGTTGCACTGTCTAATAGATTTAAAAAAAAGTTCTACATGTAGTGATTGTTGTAGCGGAACTTAGATTTATAATTTTGATTGACCAAGTTTCGTTGAACTTAAGGATAATTAACTAGTTTCGACGAGCAGCCAATAATTGACCGGACTCGATCTGATGAGTGAGAATATTTTATCCAAACATATTATTTAGACATACTGCAGTTGTTAGAGTAGCTAAGTTTATCTTGCACACCAGATTGCTTTGTCAAACATTTTTTCCTTAATGCATGTCAATTGTTTTTGTGGTAGATGCACTTTCTTTTTCCAGTTTTTCTTTAATGTACGTGTTCTAATACCTAACTTTTTGGTAGTCGGAGTTCGAGTCTCTTGTTGCAAATGATGCATCTTTGGTTGCTGACTCCAACATAGATGAAACACAACGCCATAAGACTATTGATGAGCATTATATTAAGGCTGCCGGAGGAGTTAGCTATATCGAGTAATTAAACAAGTAGGCCATTTTGAGTACAAAAGATTTGTCTGAACGCATATTTTTCATTTATTATGTTTATTAATTCTTTAAATATGATTTTTTCTGGATTGTCGCTAGAGAATTCTGAAAATACAACTAATTTAGGGTGTATAACAACTCAACTTCTACATATCCAAGATATATTAATTTAACTTGTATACATATAAGTGTATTTTTATAACAACACTTGTTTTGTTATTTTTATAATTCGGTAGAATTAGTATGATTTGAGATGGAATTAGCCACAAATATTTTATTATGTAATTAAAATTCACGGTCACTACTATTTGAGTTTACATAGACAAATATTATACGACAAAATTGGTTTATATGATCAATTGCAATTGAGACAAAGAGTCAAGAACTCAACCAAACCTATGAAATTGATTACAATTGATCAAGGATAAAAAAAACTAACCCACCCCATTCCACTATTACAATAGGAAATGTTCAATCTTAATATCATGGAATAGAATAGACAAGATTCTTAAAATAATAATTAAAAATAAAATGAAATAGACAAAATCCTGCGACATGCTACTTCCATATTTTATTCTTTTTCCTTAAAATCTTATTTTTACTTATCCCATTCTTCTTCCTCATGAGCTTGCTCATGAATATATCATCCAATCCCTGCATCATAAAAACAAAATTCAATCCATTAGGATCCAAATTCATGAGTAATATTCAAGATTAACCTTGAATTAACTTAAAAAATAACTTATTACCATTTCGTGAACCTCTTCATTGCTATCATCAACAACACAAAGCTCATCATCATAGTATTTGGGTCGATATCGATACAAATCATCGACCTTTTTCCTTAAAGCGTCCATACTCGAAACAGGTGAAGATGGAATAATTTCCTCGGACGAGGGACTGCTATATATTTCATGTGCTTCGACCTACATTTGTTTATAAAGAATCAAAATCCAATAAAAAATATCTAAATAATAATTATGCAGACGAGAAAAACAAACGACAATTAGCTGACCTGGACGAGGACCCTTATACGTTCCCCAAACTTTTCGCCCGAAGGCGAGACCAATCTCCAGAAAGATATATAATCACCTGGAATCTCGGGACAAATTAAATCAACACGTATATCGAGCTCCTTGTCTATAGACAAACCGGCAACAGGAATCTGGCGTTGCATTGAATAAATACCCATTAAATCAAAGCATTTATGCCAAATTGTCAAGACAAACATAATATTGAAGTATAACTAGTTCAAAACAATCCAATATTTAAAGGAAGATAACTCACTTCAACCTCAACAGAGGATTGTTTGCTCAATCTATCGCCGCCAATCCAAACGATCTGTGTTTTGTGGGGCCACGGAGTCGTGCCGTTGTTTCTCATTCGCCAATTTTTAGTAAACGGAGTCAAAGGCGTCATAACGTTGATCACACTGACGTCGTTGATCAAACAACTATCAAGCTTGAATATCGAAACTTTGTTGCACTCGGCCTTATTTTGAAATTGAAAATGCATTAGTCAACTCTATTGTCAAAATAATGTTTTTAAATAATTAAGTAATTAAAAAAAATAAAAAATAAAAACTTACAAGATTTTTCTCGGATTGAATTTCTAATTCCAACTGCTCGCGAAGTAAGAACCACTGTTTCGTGTAGTAATCGAAAAAATCGATAACATCCCTAGCAATTGATGATGTTGTGGAAGTCAACTCATTAATCCTATAAACGGTAATCCTAAGAGGGTTCAGGCCTTGAGTCACCACATCTCGGAGATCATCGTCACCAACCAAGTCAACCACATCACCATCTTCGTCGGTGTAGGTTAATATTAGTTGATCGGTGACGAAAGGAATTTCAAAAACAGAAATTATCTTCATTTTTAATTCGACTATGTTAAGTTTCAATCGATCATTGACGATCGGAACGGTAAATCGCCTTAGCCGGTCTGCATACTTAGCCTGTAAGAGTTTAAATAAAAATAAAATTTTGTAGCATAAACTAGACATACGTGAAATTACAAGCGACATTAATAAAGCCAAGAAAACTACAAATTTTCCATAATTTGAGCGAAAATATTTGTTAATTATGAAGACCGAAGCTACAAAAATTAAATTCACACATAACAATTAAATAATTAATTAAAAGCGGGATTAAAGTTAAAAAAAAAAAAAAACTGAACCCAAGTCAATTTAAAATTCTAACCATGGTATAAAATCAAAAACACAAAACCAGGCACAAAAAGAAAATATACATCAAAACCCTAGCTGGCATAACATAAAATAATCAAAGTCCCCGAAAATAAAAATAAAAATTGCATGTCTATCAAAAGGTTCCAAACGTGTTACAGAATAACAATTTCTCGTTATTAAGCCATTAATTCCGAGTGCCAATTAATATCCGAAAATAGAAATCATCAAAGATAATTAAAAAGAGAGTACCTTGATCACCATAGCAGCATGCTCCATCGTTAAACTTTTAAAATTTCAAAGCAAATTCAATGATCTCGTGAATGAGAACAAAGAGAGAATAATGTGATCACATATATATATATATGATATAAGTAATTCCTACTTGAAGAGTGGTTTTCGCTATTCTCCTTTTCCCAGCTATACTAGACTTGTTACCAATTTCAGTGATTTTGCAAAAAGAATGTGTATATATAATTAAAAAAAAGTATGAAAATATATAGGAATCCTAATGTCAGTTAAATTCTGTAGTTTTTTTCTTTCCTTTTCAATTTCCATATTTGAGTTTGAATATAACATGTAGGAATAAATTGGATAATTGTTTCCTTTTGATGTATCTACAAAAATATAATTACGTTGTGGTCCAATTTTACATGGGCTGAAATTAGCTAAAAAAAGAAGAAAAAAAATGATTTACTGAATTTAATTTTGT
Source organism: Phtheirospermum japonicum (assembly GCA_014905375.1). NCBI lineage: Eukaryota > Viridiplantae > Streptophyta > Magnoliopsida > Lamiales > Orobanchaceae > Phtheirospermum > Phtheirospermum japonicum. The sequence goes on along the minus strand of BMAC01000224.1, from coordinate 1,305,764 downwards.
GACCCTAAGCAATGTTTGTAGAACCGGTTGAACCAAATAAATAGTTTTAGAACTGATTATAAAATTAAGAGTAATGAAGTTTTTATGTGAATTTTGCACATTAAATAGTAATGTCCCTAAATAATATATTAGTCATAGAATTTTAAGTAATTTATTGTAACTTTTCATATTAGTTGATTATATAATTTGTTTTTATTATATCCTTCATTTGTTTTGTTTTATTTTTCACATCAAGTAATTGTATAAATGTAATTACTTTATCTTATCGCTTAATTTATTATCATTAATTTATTTTTTTAATTAAGTTTTTAAGGAAACTTCAAATAAATAAAAGATTGGGTCGAATCCCGGGTGCACAAGTATTCACCAGGTCACATTCAAGTTAGTCCAAATATGTGAATTGGCCTGGGTTGGACCCTTAGTCAACCTGCTCGGATCGGATCGGATCGGGTCAAAGAACTATGGCCGAAAGGTCTAATCATTATTATTCGTTTTTATTTGAAAAAATCAAAAAATCATTATAAGTCATATTATGCTTATTGAGGGGATTTATTTGATAATCATCAAATTAGACAAATATTGGCTCAACCTTGTGTTACTGCGTTTCAGCGGTAGAAGCTTTAATTTGTCAGAATTCTTAGCCCGATTCAAGAAGGAAAAAAAAAACGCTCAATAATTATTAAATCCCACAAGTTAATTGATAAAATTATCGAGTGATTTAATTAATTTATAATTCAATGATTTCAATTATAGTTTATCCAATTTCAGATGTAAGCTCTCTTACTATCGTAATTTCATAGTCTTTAACAATAAAATAACAATCCATACGTTTTGGATTACCGATTTTTTTTTTTTCAATTTAGAGAGAATATTATCCCATTAGGATACTATTCAANAAGTGTGAAAATATATAGGAATTCAAATGTCAGTTAAATTCTATAGTTTTTTTTTCTTTCCTTTTCAATTTCCATATTTGAGTTTGAATATAACATGTAAGAATAAATTGGATAATTGTTTTCTTTTTAGGTATCTACAACAAAAAAAAATCACATTGTGATCCAATTTTATATGGGCTGAAATTAGCTAGAAAAAAAAAGCCCTGGCCTGCTGAATTTAATTTTGTTGAACCAAATAAATAGTTTTAGAACTGATTATATGAATTTTGCACATTAAATAGTAATGTCCCTAAATAATATATTAGTCATAGAATTTTAAGTATTTTATTGTAACTATTCATATTAGGTGATTATATAATTTGTTTTTGTTATTTCCTTCATTTGTTTTATTTTATATTTCACATCAAGTAACTTTATAAACGTAATTATTTTTTCTTATCTCTTAATTTATTTTCAAAAACTTATTTTCTTAATTAAGTTTTTAAGGAAACTGAAGAATATAAATCAAAGATTGGGTCGAATCCCGAGTGCACAAGTCTTCACCAGGTCACATTCAATCTAGTCCAAATATATGAATTGGCCTGGGTTGGGCCCTGGGTCAACCCGATCGGATCGGTTCGGGTCAAAGAACTATGGCAGAAAGGTCTAATCGTTATTATTCATTTTTATTTGAAAAAATCAAAATATCATTAAGTCATATTATGCTTATTGAGGGGGTTTATTTGATAATCATCAAATTAGGCAAATGTTGGCTCAACCTGGTGTTACCGCGTTTCAGCGGTAGAAGCTTAATTTGTCAGAATTCTTAGCCCGATTCAAGAAAAAAAAATGGCAAATGTTCAATAATTATTATATCCCACAAGTTAATTAATAAAATTATCGAGTGATTTAATTAATTTATAATGCAATGATTTCAATTATAGTTTATCCCATTTCAGATGTAAGCTCTCTTTACTATCGTAATTTCATAGTCTTTAACAATAAAATAACAATCCATACGTTCGGTATTGCCGATTTTTTTATTTTTTTTTTGAATTTAGAGAGAATATTATCCCATTAGGATACTATCATCTTGGAGCAGGAAATAGATAAATAAAAAATTGGCAAGTTAGAATTAGGAAGAAGAGCTTTTTATTTCCTCAAAAAGAAAATAAAAAAATCCATCTTATGTCCTACAATCTCCATGGGAAAATCTTACTTCAACTTACAAATAAATATGATCACCCATTTTTAACCAAGCCACCATTGTTGCACTGATAATAGTGGCACAACCAAAAGCCAAAAGGCCCTTCTCCTTGACCACAACCTTAACAAAGTAAAACGCAACATCCGATGTGATTTTACTTCCCTCCTCGGCCAAAACCCTCCGACGCTTTCCAACAAAAGCCAAGAGCACCAACACCGTTATCCAAACCACAACGGTTGTCCGGACCGTGAACACGATCAAAATTACGAGGATAAACGCCACGAGAAGTGGCAAAAACGACGCGTAATAATAGGCCGACGAATCGGCTATCCTCTCAACCGATGAGAGGAGAATATAAAAGGAAATCAAGAAGAAGAACAAGCATGTTGTGGTTTTGGATGTTTTTGTGATTTGGTTCATGTATGTTTGGGGAGAGCAAGAAGAAGGTGGGAAATTTGTGATGAGTTGTGTTGATATGTGAGATATAGAAAGGACTTTGAAAGCCAAAGTGTTGCACATGGCAAGGTTGGCAATTAGGGGATACCAAACTTAATAATTTGATCAGTTGTACTTCTTGTGAATAATAATGGAATTATAATTATCTCATAACTACTGAATATTTATTAGTATATTTAAAGCACACCAAACATAGTTTGAACATAACTATGTGTGATCTCTTTGGTTAAAATTCTGGACACGTCGATGAAATGATGATGTAGACAAAAGTGGTATTTATCATTGATCAATGAGATCTTGTATTGCGATTTCTGGAAACTTGGTTTCATCTAATAATTCATATGTATTAAGAAAATGTATATTTGGTATAAATTATGAAAATGTCACGTTACAAGATGATGTCATCCAGTGTATATAAACACAACATGCTAAATATAACACAGTATGAAATAGCAAAATCCAGAGTGATCAAACCCTAAATGTCAAAAACATTACACAGTCATGAAAACAAAATAGAGCAAAACATCATAAATGCAGTCACGGACAAAATTAACAGTCACTTTGAAAAGCCTTTATTAAAAGGTTCAGAATCTAATTACAAGGCCCTTTGATTGGGACAAAAACTTAAATAAAATAAAATTAAAAAAAAGAAAGAGGTTGGCACAGCCTCTGCTGTGTTTAGTTGTCTTCAAAAAGCTCAACCTAGACGATCGTGACACCCAAAGGCCACCAGACCTAACTTCAAAAACTCATGCATTTTTAAGTGAAAATTAAACGATAATTGCAAAAATTGCCCTTGATATTTAACCAAATAACAAAAAAACTCGAGAGATCTTTGAAAATCACAAACCCCCCCTTGACATATGCTTCCGTTTTACAAATCGCACCCATTAACGGGAATAATTTGTATAACAAGCACAAACGCCAAGGGACCGTTTCGTAATTTCAAAAGATAACTGGGTTTTTACGTAATAAGACCAAACCTCATGGGTGTTTTTGTAATTATTCAAAAAAAAAAAAATGACCGCTGCTGGAAAAAATGAAATTAAAGCTGCTGATTCAGGTAAGCGTCGGTATCCGATTTCCTCGGGCTCAAGTATCCCGAAACATTCGTCACAACACTGTTCAGCCAAGAAGTGCTTCGGGTCAATAAACCAGATTGTGTTTCATCCTGGGCGGCTTCATGCATGAGCCTCTTCTCCTCTTCCTCCCGCAGAATCTGGGCCCACCTTCTGACCATATACGCCTTCACAGCTTCGACCCCCTGAGCCACAATTTCCATTGGAGGCACCGTGAGAGGGTTTTGTTCCACGTTAAGTTTGGTCAGGTTCATGAGGCGGCCGAAGTTGTCGGGCAGCGCATGGATCTGGTTGTTGCTCAGATCGAGCTCTTTCAGGTTGGTCAGGTCGCAGATAGCGCCGGGAAGTTCGGTCAGGTCGCTGAAGTTGCTGCCGAGGTTGAGGATCTCGAGATTGTTCAGTTTTCCGATCGAGTTGGGGAGACCGCGGAGCTCGTTGAAATGCACATGCAAAATGCGCAAGGATTTCATCTCGCCGATGGACGTGGGTAATGAGCGGATCTTGTTTAGGTTGACGGTGAGGCGTTTGAGATCTTTCAGTTCGAAGCCGATGTTTGTTGGGAGGTAAGTGAGTTTGTTGAAACTTGCGTCCAGCTCCACCAACATCCTGGAAACAGGATGGAAATTCATATATAGGAAAAAAAAATGTTTGTTTTTTTTAATTCATCATTTTGGAAGTATTTGGGTTTCACCTGCATTGAGAAATACTGTCGGGCAGGGCAGTGAGCTTGTTTCGGGAAACATTCAAGATTTTCAACTTGAAGAGAAGGCCAATGGAATCAGGCAGTGATTCTAAGAGATTTGTAGAAAGATTGAGCTCCTCAAGATTTTCCATTCCAGCAATTGAATCAGGAATTACCTGTTGGGCTCAGAAAAGAAATCCAAATCGTAGGAAGTGCTTGGTTGTAAATAAGATTTACAGAATTATAGCTAGGGAAAAAAAAAGTTTGCCCCAAAAAGCTGTTGCTTGTGATTATTATTTTTTTGATTAAACATCTTATTGTAAATTAACTAAAAGAACATCTCACCAAGTATCATCATACGTAATCATATTACAAATACACTATTCACTCTCTATTGTATTTCCTATCACCATCATATTTCATATTATACCTAATCACACTCTCAAGACTCGTTCTCAATTTTCAGGAAAATCAAATTAAATAGAAAATCGTATTATTTTCTCAAAAAAAATAAAAATAAAGGAGCTACATCTAAGCTGAAACAATCAGTGGCAAATCCATGATTTTGAAAAATAAGGGTATGAATTTATGCAAAGTTTCAACCCCACCAATTGCACACTTCTCAAACTTAACTGATTTATTGAATGACCTAAATCATTCATTAACAAATGCATGCCCGCACTAATTTCAACTTCATTCTTGAACAAGTAACAAATAACGGCAATAATAAGTCAACTCAATAATTGAAGTATATAAGTAACATTAATTGAACAACTAACTAATCAATGTGTAAATTTTACAGGAGAGAAATTAGAATATTAGATAGGATTGTGAGGAGGAAAATAAAACGAAAAACACACTATTTACTTCTTACTTTTTAAATCATCAATCACATTTCATTACAATTTTAACAAAAAAAAAAATCATACCATCTATGATATCACAAATAGATTATTTTTCAAATCACATCATCACATTTTCATCTTACGTCTAAATCTACAATTCCAAAATTCATTCTCATTTTTCCAAATTGTTTATTCGCACACTCCTAAAATTAAATAGAGCGGAACGAAAACTATTTTTTCCCCTCAATTAAATAAAAATATAATTATAATTTTCAAATATGAGGGTACTTTTTTTTTATAGCAAAAGGCAAAAAGTAGTTTTCAATTTCCAAGTTGGGGGGTGTACCCCCATGTACCATGCTACCTCCGCCATTGGAAACAATCACCTCCCTTGGTGATTTATTCATGTTCACAATTTGATGGTTTACCAGTCATTTATAACTTATATTTTTTTTTATAAATTACCCCCTGTAATAGTATGTTGTATGTACAATGGGTTTGTTATAGACCATAATCTTTGTCTTAGGATTAGAAATCTACTACTATCTTAAACAAGGAAATGTTTTTGTAGAAGTATATGCAGATTAAAATACCCCTTGCTAATTAGGGAAACGAATTGACTCAACTAGCATTTTTAGACTCAGAAACTCATTGTGAAAAGGCAAAGGTAATCTACGAGAACATAAAACCTAGAAGCTGTTTCTTTAAAATAGCAATTCATATAATCATATTGCCAAAGGCAATGCCTCAATTGTTTGCTCTCAAACGATACATGCAAGCCGCAGTTAACAGTCCATATCTTCATACAACAGTACAGTACAAACAAAACCGAGTGCACCATAAGTGTTCATACTCTTTCCAATCAAAGTAAATACTTAATTTGCCAGCTTTCTATAAAATCCAAAGTGTCTTATTTCAATAATGTGTCTACATATCTACATTTTAGTCAAACAAATCTCAGTTGAATTGATGTTAGTCTAGCTAACAATTAATTATACCATCAGAATGCACATTCAAATAATCTAAGATCTGAGCAACCATAAACAGCCAAATCTAATCACAACAAGTGCCAATTCAAACACAGATAAGGCAACAAACTAAATCAAGCAAATCCAAGCACATAATCAGGAGATTCATAAACTCATATCAATCAAATCTAACCTCGAGCTGATTATTCGAGAAATTCAGCACAACCAATGATTTCAGCCTCCCAAACGCCTCCGGCACAATCCTCAGCTTCCTCTCCGACAAATCAATCTTCTCGATCACCTTCTTCCCCGCCTCCGCCTCCTTCAAAATCGCCACCACCTCCTCATCAATCTCCTCTTCCCCATTTCCCCCGTCCTCCTCCTCAATCGCCTCATTCCCCGCCAGCGCCGCCTCGTAAATCTTCTCCAGTCTCCTCTCCCCATCTCGCAGCATCTTCTCGTACGAATCGTGCATCTCGTCCAACGCGATCACCGACTTAAACAGCCTGTACTCCTCCTGCACCTCCTTTGAGTCCTTCGACAAGTGTGAATCGATCTCGGACAGCCTGAACCGGGCCGCGTCGACGGCCTCGTGATCGGGCCGGGTACCTAGGGCTTGGAGCGTGGATCGGGTCTGCGCGACGTCGGCCACGGCGCGGCGCATGTCGGCGATGAGTTTGGGATTTTTGAGGTGCGGCATGCGCTCCGCGATCTCGAAGTGAGGCTCCTGGGCTTTCGGCGATGACTCCGGCGGGTTCTCGACGTCGAAATCGGAGGAGGAGGAGGAGAGGCTGCGCTTGAAGGTGGGTAGTTTGGCCATGACGTAGGAGAGGATCGGGAAATTCTTCGGATTTGGATCCATTGTTGGATGCTTTTCTTTTTCTCTGTTTTTGAAAACTGGTAATTGTTCTGTTCTGTGTCTGTCGATAGATAGCTAAATGTGCGTGAGTGATAGTATCGAACTATATTTATATCACTGCTTTGCTGCCTTTGTGTGGATAGTAACAAATCGTGATTTCAAAGAATGGTTGATTTGCCCTTAAAATTTGTACTCTAGTTTTCACTTTCCTCTTCTGTATTTTCAAAAAATAACTCATTTCTATTTTTGATGTATAATTTTTATTTACTTTCTTTTTTGTCTATATTTAATCTATTTTGTTATAATTGGGATTTCAAAAATGGTTGATTTGACCTTAAAATTTGTATCTAGTTTCACTTTCCTTTTTTCTCAAAATATATAGCATACTTTCTATTCTTAACATATAGAATTTTCATAAACTTCCTTATTTACCCTAGTCAATGTACATTGATATAATCTTGATTTCAAATAATGATTGACTTGCCCTTAAAATTTGTATCTAATTTTCATTTTCCTTCTTTTCCCAAAAAAATATAGCATAATTTATATATTTCACATGTACAATTTTTATTGATATTTGACCATATTTAATGTAGATTGACATCAACGAAATTGTAGTGAGAAAATAGAGTTTCATTAATAAAAAATATTTATTTTTTTTCCTACACGTATTTGGTTTTAAGAATAATAACAACCATAATTTCTCACTTTTAACATAAATTCATATTTGAAAAAGGCATGTAAAATTTATTTTTTTGAACTATATTAACTAATGGTGAAATGGGAAGTATGATATTAATTGGGACGAATGTAGTATTTATGAGAATTTGGGAATAATTCATCTCGATTATTCAATTCGTCTTTATAATATAGATATAAGTATTTAGCGAACCCATTAAAAATAAGATAACTTTGTAGGAAGTGTCTCAATAAATTGATTATAAGAATTATATTATTGATATATTTGCATTTAAAAAATATAAAATAAATTAGAATAGATTAATTTCTATTAATATTCTTAAGAAATTAGAGAATCAATTGTTTTAGTGACAATGTTCGGGAGGCTTTGATATTTAAGAACGATGTATACGGATCTATAATGAATTAAACAAATATCGAGTTTAATTCATGATTAATTACTTACATGGCACTATTTTCACTAGCCATTCGAAACTGAGATGACCTGGGCAATAAAATTTCCTGAATTACGTAATTATCCCCCAGAAATCAAATATTTACATCCGAGGGGTCAGAAGGACTGGGAAGCAAATCTTAGAAAATAAATGGATCATATTCTATATCATGATTAGTACAAAAAAAACATTTCTTAATGTGACTAACTAGTAAATCCGAGTGTTACATGACAAATTCTATAAACTATTGTGTTGTTAGCAAAATCTCTCTTTCAACCAACTGTAATATTTCCTCTAACCGATTCGTAAACTTCCCGATAACGTTCCTCGTTATTCTCGACTCGAACTTCGTGCTTCTCAGCCACATCACCCCAATATAAACGTCACACTTGCAAGAATTATGCGTAAACGATGATTTCTCAATCTGGTATCTAAACTGGACCTGCATGAATAAGCAAGTAGATAATTATCAGTTGCAGTTGAAAATTGTCTCTTTAAATTAAAAATAAATGAATAAAATGCCGAACTGGAAAATATGAACTTACTCGGAAGTGATCGCCAAACGGGACGTTGTGAAGGGTCATAATTTCATTTACGACCCACCCGGCATTATTTGGTAACGGGGATTTTTGCTGTGTACAGGTAACTTCACCCCCAAAGATTGAGATTCGTCGGCTAAATTTGTAAGAAACGCGTCTTTCTTGTACGTCCGAGGTCATGTGTTCCCATGTAGTTGTCACGTAGTTGAGGCAACCAGACTTACTCATCACTTTGTGTTCCAACTCTCCTCCGTCAAACATCTTCATCAGTAATTTGAGCTGTCGAATTAGACGATAGAAAATATAAGCGGTGTAAAATGAGAATATTAAAACTCGTTTTTTAATCTAAACAACGCAGAAGAATGGGAAATTGAATTTATAAAACCAACCCACTTCCCCATTTGTTGTTTGCTTTGACTTGAGAAGATAAAATAACAGGAGAGTGTATAATTACAATAATACCCTTGAGGTTTGGCCTAATTACAAAAGAACCCATATATCTTTCAAAATTATGAATACCTCCTCAAGATATGACAAACATACCCTTACGGGATTTTTTTATTTTTTTTTAAGAACCCAGAAGATGCGACTTTTTTTTGTAATGAACTAAACCTCAAGGGTATTTTGTGAGTTACCCTAACAAAGATACTTGAAATGGAAATATGAAATTTTGAAAATTGTCCCCCATTTTGCTTGACCAATCCTCAAGAGGGACCTAAATTTATAGGTTCACCTACAAAACTGGATTCAATTATTTTTCAAATATGAGGAAATTATGAAGTAATGAGTTGCAACTTACATTCAGAGGCAGTTCAACTGTATAAACCTTAGTCATCTTTGCATCTTCAACAACCAAGTAAGATCCAGTGTCTTCGATCAAAACAGGCTTCTCATCATCATCCACCTGCTCGTCCGCAATTTCAGCTTTCTGATCTGGCTCCAGTGTTCTTGCTCTCCACAAGGCCATAATCGTCCTTTTAATACAATTAATAAAACATTCAAAGTTACACATAATGATATTGTGCATGCCAGACCACGTCTGCACAAAATTTGTTAAGAATAATTTTGTGGGTTGAATTACAAAAACTACCATTGAGATTTAACATAATTACAAAAAATCCCCCCCTTTTTTTTCTTTAAAACAAAATTACAAATAACTCCTTAATGTATTGTAAATGCCTTTGTAAAATAGAAAACAAGGGTTTTTTGTAATTTTGAAATAGGGTTAGTTACAATAATTACCCTCAAGGTTTGAACTAATTACAAAAAAAAAAAAAAAAAAAAAAGCTAACTTTCGAAATTACAAAAAATATCTTTGGGGCTAACTGAAATATTATTATAAAAATGTGGAAGGAGAGGAGGGGTGAATGTGTTTTGCTAATGAAGGTAGTAAATATAACACAAAATAAAATTTCAGGGGTATTTTTTGTAATTTTGAAAGATTCTTGTATTTAGCCCTTTAGAAATATTGCTGAGATTTTTTTTTTTTTTGTAATTGGGCTGAACCTCGAGGGTATTTTTTGTAATTAACCATAAATTCAAAAACAGAAATACCTGCTAGCATCATTAAAAGAAACAAAAGAATGGAAGTGAAAATGCAGCCGTCCATGCTCATCTAGTATCTTGGCTCCATGTCTGGCATCAAAACCTCGACCCTTGTGCATAATTATTTCAATTGACGGACTCCCAACTGTCGAAAGGGACGGTGGAAGCACCTGAATTTCTTCAATGTCCTCCCATAGGAAAAAAAATCGAGTCTTGTGTCCAAACAAGTTCGCATAAAATCCGACAATTCTGGCAGAAAGAAAAAGCCGACCCTGTAAAGAATTAGATAGTGGAGTTACAAATCAAGTATTGCAAATTGTATCGCTAATAATAAGAAGGAATAATTACAAAAGCTACCCTTTTCGCAAAAATATCAACCAAAAAAAAAAAGATTACATTCGTCTTACATTTTGCACATCCCATTAGTCAAGCTAACGGAAATTGTTGGTGCCATCAAATATTTTTACAATTACATATCTAAACTTTTCTAAATATTACAATAAACCCCATATTTTTACATACATCAATTTTTCTAAGTATCACAAATAGCCAGATGAAAAGTTAGGGCTATTTGTGATATTTCGAAAAGTTGAGGGGTGTAATTATAATATATTTGATGACGTCAAAAAATTCCGTGAAGTCAAGCAATACGTCAAAATGTAGGCGGAATCAAATGGGTGTTTCTTGAAATTTTCAAAAGTAAAATGGGTTTGTTTTCGTAAATATCAGAAACCTTAGGGGTGGTTTTTGTAATCATCCTCAATAAGAAAAGCAAACAGAACCAAAAATTACTAAAAAGGTTTTGCAAACAATGAAAGTGCAACCTGTAACGGCATCTTTCTTTTCAACGAGCACGAGAAATCGCTGATGAGAAATTCTTCCGGAGGCAATCCAAAAATTTTCTGAAAGGTAGAATTCCTGTGAGGTGACCTCAGGTTCAACTGCAGCACAAAAAAATATATCGACACGTAAATATCTCTAATTACAACTGGTTAATATTTTTTTACTACAATACAAGGCAGGTTTTTTTACCTTCTTTCCGACCTCCTTCTCCAAATTCGACAGATAATCTCTAATCGTTTCGACTCCATTATTATTGTCCAAGAAAATTCTCAAGTGCAGCTTCGACTGAGAAGACTGAGCAAGTTTACCATCCAGAGGGACCCACAGATCAGCAAGTTCCGCAGCTGTGTGCTTCAAAAAATTGATCTCAGCATGCCCAAGAGACGAGGCTTGGTCAAACGGACCTTCAAAGTCAAAAACTTCAACATCCAACACAGAAGGGGGCTCTTCAACAGCATCAAACTCGAGTATTTCTGTATAAGTTGAGGAGATGAGTATCCTACCAAATATAAGGAGTGTTTGCAAAAGCTTTCTGGTTTTGATTTATTGTAGAAAAAACAAAAATTAGTTCGGAATCAAATGTTGATAGTGTTTGCAAATAGAAGCTGACAAAAATCAACCCCGAGGTTTCAGGTATTTACAACAACTCAGATAAGTTTCAAATTACAAAAAGTGCCTTTGAGGTTTGATTTTGTCCTATATTTTCGCCCTTCATAAGCAAAAAAAAAAATCAAAACACCCCCTTACATTCTAAAAATATCACAATTGAATGTAAGACATGATCAAACCTCACGGATTTTATTTTTTTATTTTTTTTTTTGTAATGTTGAAACTTCTCCTTTTTTTATTTTTTTTGTAATTACTCCAAAACTCAGGAGTAGTTTTTTGTAATTATCTCTAAAATAATATTATTATTCCTAAAATAAAAGAGTGTGTTTGATGAATAAGCAGTTATAGTCTTTATTTGTAATTTTGTAAGCGAATCAGAAATCTAAAGCATCCCTTGTTTTTTTTGTTCTTTTCTTTATTCAGTGGAAAGCTTACAATCACGTTATTAAGTGGTTGCAAAAACTCCCATCAAGCCCAAAAACAGAAAGAACGGAAAAAGGGCATAATAGGAAATACACAAAAACAAAACAATATACCATTCCACTGAGGATCAAGAGTTTGGAGTTTGACTGAGCTAGTTCTCGTCTTTCCATTACAAGTAAACACAACATAAGGATCCGGGATCTCTGTTGAATTCAATGAAGCCAAGTTTGCCCCTTCAATCAAAGCTACAGTAATAACCCATCCATCACCTTGTGCTTTAACCCCATGGTCGCTTCCTGTCAACATCGTAAAAAAAATATTTAAGACACAAAATAATGAAAAACAAAATTAAATTTCAAACAACCTATAGTTACCTCTTCGTAACCGAGCTTCCACAAAATGAGAAATCATTAAATAAACCCTCTCCAACTGAAGAACCAATACGCCACAGGTGATAATTTCTCCGAAACTGTCCGGTAAATCAAGTCCGTCAAATTCCAACCCTCGCAGCACGCTTCGTTCACACAAAAAAATGTGAACGACAACATACAACAGTAAAAAAACGGTCGAGACCACCGTGAAATTCCAAAAATAACGAACTGCCAGTTCCGAATCGGACTGGTGCTCGTTCTCCATACTCGCCAACATTTGATCTTTGTCCGAAACATCCGAATCCTTAACCACTCTGAACTTTTCAGACAATAAGCTATTAAACTGATCAAAACTCTCTTTCAAACCTTGCCTAGCTCCGTTCTCGATCATCCCTTTCATCATCGTACTTTGACTAAAGTTAACGGCAAAAGATATTACGAGACGGGCCGACAATTGATCAACGGACGTTATCTTATAAAGTAACTCGACCTTGAAAGTGTTTCCATACGGAACATCCGGAGTGCTCACATTAACAAGAACGGCAAATTCATTAACGTCGGCTTTAACGTACGTTTGCTCCTCGGTGGCTTTAACGGCCTTAACTAACTTACTCGCCGCTTTAGTATACGTAACAACTCTTTTCAACGAATTTTCGGATTCCCATTTCCACGGGCTTTCTTGAATTTCCGTTGTACCTTCCAATTCAGCTAAATTTCTTTTGAACTCGGAATCGGGCCCGAATAGGACCGTGTTAAGATCCTTTGGAGACACCTCGTAAGTCTGGTCGAGCAAAATGCCACCAGGAAGATTATCAGGTGTTTCTCGATTATTTTCGTTTTTGGATTGGAAAAGCTCGATTGATTCTTCGAAGGTGGAGATGGTAGGAGGGTCCGATTCGAAATCTTCGTAATCGGACGGTGTGGATAATTCCGATGAGTTTTCTATCTGAGGTGTTTCGTCTTTTTTGTGTAAGAGTTTTTCCAGACGGCCGGCGAGGGCCTTCATCAGGTGTTTGCCATCGTGGGTCTTTTTGGATGAAATAAATATATGTTCCGGGAGTAAGGGATTATTGGTTTCCGTCGAGGTGTTGTGATCTTTTCCATGCAGGGACAGAGCGAGAAGAAGTTTACCTATACACGTTTGCGAAATAGAAAGCTCATGATCAGAAATATAATCTCTCTTCAACTTCGATGAGAATGTTAAAAAAAAAAAAATACCAAAGAGGCCATATTTGTTCCACAAAAATATCCATGTCGCTATAAACGGCACGGTTTTGTACTAGGATTCAAATTTTCAATCCCCACACAAAGATTTCTGACATGATTTGACATCTATCATAAAAATTATTATCATTACTCAATTCTTATTTATATTTACATTGAACTAATTCAATTAAACACAATAATATTTTCAGACACGGTGTGAAAATCCATATAGTAAAAAGTACATGATTCCAAATGCTACGACAAACAAGGATATTTACTATTCATACAACTCTCAATACTCAAGATTTTGAATCCCAATTAATCCTAATCCAAAAAGGGAATTATTTGTTTTTCCTTTAATGACTGTTTAAGCAAAAACCACTCATTTCAGCACCTAAATTTGAAATAAGCTAACATAATCCGCAGTAACTTAAAAAAAAAAAAATACAATTTCATCATCATGAACAATGAAACTCGTGTCAACCAAAGACCACAAAAACTCAACATCAAATCAATCTATAGCTGCAAGTTTTCAGTGATTGTTTTACTCAAAAATCAAAATAATCCACGAATTCACAACCCAATTAAACAAATTAAAACACTAACCACAATCCTTATCGATTGATTTCATACTCTTAGGCCTCTCAACAGAAAACCAAGTCGGCGGCAAATTCTGATTCTCCTCAGCCACGACACTCCAGACCGGAATCTTGACCCGACCCACTAACTCCCCAGCGGAGGCATTGAAAAACCCGTGCTGTTCATTTTCATCGTACTTATTATACACAGACACCACAAGCTCCTCCTCCAAATCATGCACCCTGAAAAAAAACTCCTCATTCCAGAGTGGGTTACCCGTGTTCTTCAAAACCCTGCTTTTGGACTTGTACTTTCCAACCTGTAGCTTTACATAAGAGTCTTTTGCTCCGCAGCCTCTGCCTTCCAATAAATACACGTACAGCCTCATTTTTTCTCTTGTTGGACTTTTCACAAACACTTAGCTAGCATTCATCAGTGCACCGTTTTTCTTGAAATTTAAGGCGGATTTTTCTGGATTGAAATTTGGGTTTGAGTTTGAGTTCTTGAAGCGGCAGTTTTATGGGGAAATGTGAGGGGATTGTGGATGAAGCCATGACGAAACGTGGGTGTAGGCTAAAAGTGACACGAGATGAAAGAAAAGATAGAAAAAATAATAAGTAATAGTCGTTGGAATTTGCTTTTGTTGGAAGAGGGCGGTGTGTGTATTAAAAAATAAAGGCAAATATAATTTAGGCCAATTAACACTTTGAATCATTTAATTTTATTCATTTAAATTGCTAACACATTTAAAAAAAATATATATATATTACACACATCCATTCAGAAACACAAACATGTAATTTAATATATTTTTTTTAAAAAAAAATTACCTCACTTCATTTTTCTTTATAAAATATAATTCTTCAAATATAAAAAATATTCAACAATTGATGATAAAATAAACATGGTAACAACTAATGTAAGTATTTCATTCTTTTTTTCTGATTAATTTTTGTCTTCGAATCTGTATTATTGAATTTGATTCGGTTTTAAAAATCATATTCGCGATCATTAAACCATGATAGACTAAGTTTTTGAAGAAATTTCGGCCACGAGTTTCCAAAAGTATCAACAAGTTTTGACCACTATTGGCCGAAATTTATTCCAAATTTCAGTAAGTCAAGTTTTTATTTCGAGTTTTGAACCAATGTAGAAACTGTTTTTATATCTATTTTTATGTAACCGATGTAGAAATTGATTGTTTACATCGGTTATAAAGCGATATAGAAAGTAGTAAATAAATAAAATAATTTAAAAAAAAATCGCTAGTTGAACAACTTTCGGCCAATTATGACCTAATATAACAAGATTTTTGATAGACCACGGTCGAATGGGTGACTCATTTTGACCAATAGCAACTGAAAAAAACTTCAAAACCTAAATCAGAAATTTTGAAAATTGACATCCCAAAACATCAAATTTCATATTATTAACAACATAAACCCAACTTAAAATTATAGTTAAGTTATTGTAACAATAAAATTAATGATTTATCATACAAAATATCAAATTAAATAAAAAAAATGGGGTTTAGATAAACCAAAAACAATTGAAGAAAAAACTACTTGTGTCGGTTGGCATAGCGGAGGCGTCGACGGCTGGTGGATGGCGGTCGGGGTGGTTCTCAATCTCGTCCCCTTCCTGACAAGTAACTTCAAATATGCTTTCTTTTCTCTTTTTTTCATTTTTATTTTTTATTTTTTAATGGGTGTTGATAGGATATCATGTGAGTAGGAATATGGTATATTGGAGAGAGAGGTGTTAGGAATAACACACTCTTAGATGTAGATGACAAAGATGTAAAAAAAAACAAACATATGAGTGTTTTGAATACACAAGTACGACTAGCAAAGGCTCATGTGCAAATATAATTAGTCAATATTTCATTGCAAATATTTGGTAACCCATTTGTAATGGATCCGTCTCGTTCTATTTATCGCAATTTAGAAAATTTCATGTCTCATTCTATCTGACACATTTACATTTTTAATAGAGAACCATTGTTACTTTTTACTTTTCCAATAAATATGAAGTGTTAATTTACTAATTTTAGTTTTACCTTTATTATTTCACACTTTTGATTATTATATAAAATAATATTATGATCATTTAATATATATAATTATAACACCAATCATTTACTTTTTCGTAAAATAATCAATTACGATATATAAAATGGGATATTGGATTAATTTGTTTGGTGGTTATTTTTAAATAGATTTTTGGAATAAATTACTTTTTTAAAAATCTATTTTAGAAAAGTGTTAATTGATGACTATTGAATTCCAGTTGTACTTCATTTTCGTTGAATGAATTTTTAAATGTACTTTCACCGAAAACTTAAAATTTTCATACATATTTGTTCAAATTGAAAATTTTATTTAATAGATTGGCTTCTAATACAACGGAACAAAAGTGTTTCCAAGCATGTTCTTTTAATCTTTTGAGAAATTTATATATTAAGAGATTCTCCTTTAATCGGAGGTATGCATCACGTTGAGGTATAATTGTTTTTGCCATTTTGTGTGGTAAGATAGAAGTTTTATCTATTTTATTATTATTATTATTATTATTATTATTATTATTATTATTTGGAGGGTTTTGTTGAATTCAAGTTGGCATTTATTTTGGTTGGAATGGAGATATTTTTATCGGTTTGTTTCTAGTGAGAGGATCAAATATTGGATATGCATGAAAAGGATTTTTATGGGGTTAGTTATTCATTATTTTTCTATGTAGAATGAATTAAATTCAGCATTCTCATTTATTTTAGTTTTTAAATAAACTAAAATATTGTTAATATTGAAGGTCTGATCGATAATAATGAAAAGTCAATCAAGACAATTAAATATGGTAAAAATAATTTATCGAATGAATCTATACAGACATACAAAATACAAAAGTAAAACAAATATGAATAAAAATGACTAGATAAAAAAAATGTTGTTTGACAAATCTAAAGTTAATATGAATAAAACCCGGTAGATACATAAAATTGTTGTTTGACAAATTCCGTATAATAAAATTGATCTCATATTAGTCACCTAATTCCTATGAAAGCTCTTCGATTGCATCTAACTAATAGTGCAATTGGATCTTAAAAATAGAGACAAAATCAAACTTAGACATCACTTATCAAGTAGACAAAACTTCACTTATTAAAAGAACTGTTGATAATACATAATTTCCTTAAAATGATACCAACGAAAGTAAACAACAACAACAACGCTCAATATTCTTGGGAAGGTGGCATGATAATACAAATAACTATGGAATGTGGCATTTACACTCTATTAAGTTTTTAAATTTATACAATTTAACTACAATTATCGCCACAAATTTGAATTTCTGTATGGATTTGAACATTCCAGCCAAATTCTTTAATTTTGACTTTCTGGGGGAGTCAAGAGTGACATGGTTGAGTGGGTCCCACATTGTTTAAAATAATTCACGATTGGGTGGTTATTTATTTTAGAAAGTTACAAATTTTGTGGGGTGTTAATTCTAGATTTCACAGTGTTAAATTTATTTGATTTGGGGTCAATTCCAAATTTTTAAAACACTTTTACGATTTCATTTTTTTTTAAATTTAAAATAATTTGACATTGTTAAAGTAAATTTTATTTTTATAAATCATTTTATTTATTTTCATCACGTCATCATTGACTAATCTAAAAAAAGTGAAATACATTAAGTTCGCAATTGTACCCAAATATTGAAGAATCCAGCGAAAAAATAAATTTCGGCGACCATTGAGGTTCAATTGCATAAATTTAAAAAGTTAGGTAAATGCCATCGTGCATATTATTGACACTATTTTAATACCAACCCTAACATTTTGGAAGTATTTTGCATTTAACTTTCCCTTCAAAATTAAGTGGGACCCACTTAGCCATGTCACCATTGACTCACCCAAAAAAGTCAAAATTAAAGTTTAGCTTGAATGTTTAAATCCCAGTGAAAAACCAAATTTCGAACGATAATATTAGAGTTAAATTACGTAAATTCAATATATTGACGAGAGTAAATGTAATATTTCATAGTTACTGGTACCATTTTACCACCACTCCAACAATATTTGATGTATTTTATATTTTAATCCACTACTATTACTAGTACTAATAATAATTTATATAATAATAATGTGAATAGAAGATTGTTTCCCATCTTCCATGAATATGAGATGCGCAAGAAAAAATGGATAACAAAGTTTAATAACCGGGACTCACAAGTAAACGAATTTTCTATACTATAAGTCAAGGAAGGCAAAAAAAAATTTTAGGATGGATTGACGGGTTATGATCCGTTAGGTCATTTGAACCGATAATATAATGTATTAGTTTTTGAACTATGATGTATTGATTTTTGTATTCAAAAGTATTGATTTTCCATAAATATTTGACCCGTATTATTGTTTTTTAATAAGTTGGGTCAAATAGTTGGAAAGTAAAAAATAAATCTCAAATAGTTTGAGAAGTGTAGGGTTCGAACCCTTGTCAACACCCTTATAAAGGGTTGGTGATACCACTTGATCTACGAGCTCGTGGGATATTTGACCCGTATTATGATGTATTGGTTTTTGTATTATGATGTACTGAATTTTTACTATAATATATTATTTTTTTATTATATTGTAATGGTATGAAATTTTGGCCTAACAGATAATCCGTTATTCCGACCTTATAAGAGTACTGCCCAAATAGAAAATGAAAGGATAAAACATATATGCAAAGGTTGGACAATTCTAAACTCATAGGCTATATATGATTTTAAAAAATATATATTATTTTTGAAATATATATTAATATATGTTTTCATAGCATTAAGTATCGATATAATATTTATACAAAATATTCATATGTTACATCAAATGAATCATAAGTCCACTAGTTTCTTCTTTCATGTATATTTATTGTATGATTTTTAGCGTGTTTTTATTTTTTCAATTTTTCCTTTTAAAGTAATAATTGGTCTCCCATTGTTAGTCAATAGACTATTCTTGCGTAAATGAAATTGTGAAAAAAGTTTCAATTAGAACTTATCTTGAAATGGGGAAATGGATATGCATGTAGACTTGTGTGACAATTGATATATCAGCAATTTCGGTGTTTTGATAATTATGGCTTTGAACTGTTTGTTTTGAAATTGTGGACATCACACTAGAATTTTCGAACTACTCTTGAAAAGTGGCTTAGATTAGAGTCTACATGAATTTTTATTGATTATATTACAAAGTTTTCTACCCAATAATTACTTTTAAGTCTTAAGATCTTTAATTAAAATAAATAGGCGGACCACCTAAAGCCTAAAGGTAAAGAAAATTAAACTCATTCCTTTTTATACTATAGTTTATTATCTTGAATGAGTGATATGTAAATCAAGCCTTTATACTAATCTTTTGTCACGCTAACACGAACAAATCATTAGATTTGCTAAGATGTCCCAATTATGTCTACCTTCAATACCAAAATAAGGTACATAAAAATAAAAATTGACATTAACATATAATTTAACACATATAATATTTGTATAATTAAAGGAAATTATGCTTTAGCTTTATTTTTTTCTCAAATTCAAAATTTTAGTTCTTCAAGTATAATAAATAATCAACCATTGATGATATAAAAAATATGGAAACAAACAAAAAAGTATTTCTTCATTGTTTTCTGCTTAATTTTTTGTTTTCGTATATGTGTATTGTTAAAATTGGTTCGAATTTTGAAAAAACTGTTCGCATCTCATTTGGCCCTAATCGGCCGAAATTATCAACAAATTTGGACACTAGTGGTCGAAATTTCTTCAATAATAACTTTTGACTCGATATTAGTTACGTGGCCCACAACATATGCACGCAAAACTCAAGACGAACTGAAAACGATGCCAATAGGGTTTATCCCATTGGTCGCATTTTACGATCTCAAAATCAGTTGTTTTGGGCTTTTTTCAATTTTATTTTATATTTTTCGGCTAGATTTCGACTCATGGTGACCCCTCAACGGTCTGATTTCGCGTTTCATTGTCCAAGGTGCATAGAGGATGTATAAACGAGATGATAGCTAGTAACCTAATAAATTTAATATTGGTCGATTGATGTCTGAACCCCAAATTGAAAAATCAGAAATTGACACTCCAACTTTTATTTTTCATGATAATAACAATATAAACACAATTTAAAAATAATATAATTTAAAAATTATCACATAAAATATCATATTAAACACAAAACATAGAATCTTAAAAAAGTAAATCACAAAAATGGAACAAACAAACATACCTAAAAATGAACTGCTCGATTTCATGTCCTTGACGAGAAATTGCGCTCTCAACGCTGCTCTCATTTTTTATTTTTTTTCCAAATATGAACGTGATAAAAAAATATAAAAATAAGATTTATTTGAAAATATATATAATGGGTAATTCACTCCTATGTATGTAACAAAATTAAAAAAAAAAAAAAAAAAAAAAAACACAACACCAAAAAAAAAAAAAACCGAGTGCGTTAGCAAAAACATGGGGAATTGAGCTATGTGTGACGATATGTGAGATGACTGATATCTTCATCGCTAATGGCCCAAACGTAGCCCATTTACAAATGCAATATCTGGACACAAATCAGATTAGCCCAATTAAATGTGTCTGAGAAAGCCCATCTATAAGCGCCCATTATAAAATATACGCAACAATAAAGGAAAGGACATTCACATTCCCCACTTTTTCAAAATTTGAAAAGAACACTGATTCGGAGAAAGCAAATTCAATAACTCAGTCACAAAATGTTGCAGTACCCGGCGTTTATGACACAGTACCCATGGTCGACCCGGGTCATTCCGACGTCATATTTGCTCCCCGCCCAGTGGCCCCAGCCCCAAAACGACGAGCTCCTCCTCGCCATGGAAGAGTCCGAATACGAAGAGAAGGTAACGAGATCGATTTTATTCTCTTTCGAAATTCAATGCTAATTGTTTGTTCTGAATCTCTGTGTTGTGTGCCCTCTTGATCTTCAATTTTGTTTGCAGTGGATGACGCTAAAATTGATTCACAATTTCTTTTGCAATAGATAGAATAATTTTGCCTAATAGTTCAATTTCCCATTAGAATTTTATGGGATTATGCCCGATTAGATAGGTTAATCACAGGTTTAATTAATCTCCCTTGGAAATTTAGTTGATTATGCCCGATTAGATAGGTTAATCACAAGTTTAATTAATCTTCCTTGGAGATTTAGTTGATTATGCCTGTTTAGATAGGTTAATCACAAGTTTAATTAATCTCCCTTGGAAATTTAGTGGATTATGCCCGATTAGATAGGTTAATCACAGGTTTAATTAATCTCCCTTGGAAACTTAGTTGATTATGCCCGATTAGATAGGTTAATCACAAGTTTAATTAATCTCCCTTGGAAATTTAGTGGATTACGCCTGATTAGATTGGTTAATCACACGTTTAATTAATATCCCTTAGATGATTGAGTGTAAATCTGAGCAAAAAAAGATTAGGTTTTCTGTAAGAAGAAGAAGAAGAATCAAACGATGCATATTAATTAAATTGATACAGCCTAGAATAATGTGAGGCCTAGATACGACTGAACTGAGCTATGATTAAGGCATAATGACCGAGGCAAAAAGTATGTGAAGCATAGAAGAATATGAAAGGGAAGAGCGAAGCTGTTGTTCGGAATAATTCAAGCTGTGTTCGTCTGTAGAGCCGAGCTGAGGAAGGGGATTTAGGAAAGAATCGAAATTATGAAGAACGGTACAGATATCGGGACAGACCTAACCTGAGAAAACTAAGTTACGTTCGATTAAAACCCTTAGACAAGAACAAACCTCAGCTAAGGTGGGGCCGCAATAGGGCTAAAGTGATCGGGCGTAAAAGAACGGGCCGAGCTGAGCTGGCGAGGATTAAAAGAATTAAACGAGGAGGAAACGCAAGAAGAATCCTAACGTCCCGAGAGAAAAAGCTGAATTAAAAAAGGATAAAGATGCAAATAAGAAATAGCCTTGTGAAAGTAGGGATAATCGAGTGATGAGAGCTCAGTCCAGTCATAGAATGGCTGAAGACCCTCAGAATTTGATAAATTTCATTTTTCAGAGCAGACATAAACAAAATTGATTACTTGATAAATTTGAGAATTTATTATTTGATATTTCTATTCATGTGATGGAATTCCGAATTCAGTGCATATTCTCATTTTCTAAGTTACGAATGAAATCTTCCAAAATTAGATTGTTTTTATTTTCTCAGTTTATTTATTTATTTATATTTGCTACTACTCTTTGCAGTGCAATGAAATAAGGAAGACGAGTAGCAACTCTGTAATTATTGGGAAAACCACAGTTGATAACGATAAAGAGGAGTTCGACAATGATGCAGATGACGATGATGCTGACAACGCTGAAGAGTCTGAAGGTGATGAGTTTGAGCAAGAAACCGGTTAAGTTTATTACATCACTTTTCTACTTTACCAAAAGTAAATGATATCAATCTCTGGCTTTTAAGTGTGTTTGGATGGATGAATGAATGAAAATGAAAATTTATCTAGGTTTAGAAATGCAAATATGTTTGGTTGAGAGAACTTTGATGTAAAAGTACGTGATGAACACGGAATTACGTTTGTTTTTATTTTGTTGGGTACGTATTTCCGAGATTTTATGTATAGTCCTTGTGTCCCAAAATAGTTTTCGCTTCCGAAAATTTCACTAAAATTAAGAAATTTTACAAAATGATTGATGTACCGATATTTAATTTTATTTTATAATAAATAAGGGTATATATTTTTGGAAGTTTTAGCTTAAAAGTGTTTTGAATACTAAAAGGCTTGTTTGGACTATTATTCGTTGGGACTTTGAAATTCAAAATCTTGGGTATTTAGAATTTTGTAAATAGTAAAAAATTCTTGTTTGTTATAGGATTTATAATCCTTTACTTTTTCGTGTAGAAGTCAAATCGTCAAATCATGTCTTGAGAGGGGATGATAATGTATTATTATATTGTACTTTATGTGAAATCATGCTTGAAAAGTGAATGATGTTGTATTATAATATTGTATTTGGTAGTATTTAATTATGTGTTAATATTATATAAATTAGGTGTAAGAAATTATTGGTTAAGTATTTGATTTTAAACAAATGATTATTTAACGAATATCAATCTGGTACGAACCTGAGGCAAACAGGATTGTTTTGGTACAAAAAAGTGAATATAAAACAACAATTAACTTGAAGATTTGATAGGAGGTGGGGTCCAACTTAATATATTAGCTCTAAAGAAAAAAGAAAAAAAAAGTTGTTTGGAAGCATAACCATACATCAGCATGATCTTTGGGTTCTTGTCAATCGACCCACCGTATTTTTTAACCTTTCTATAGTTGACATATAAACATAGTCACCATTTTTATCTCAAATTTTGGGGTTTGGCACTTGAAACACTTGTGTGAGATAATATTGTAGGACCATATCTTTTCTTTTGTTTTCCCAACAAGACCTTTTGCTTTCATCATCTTTCTGGACTGTTCATGTGATTGGATTCTTTGCTAACCTTTTATTCTTTCCCATTAATCCTCATGATCTTGGACTCTTTTAACATGATGCAATATTAAGCTTGTGACCTGATTTTCTTTTCCTTGGAATATGGCATGTTTTGGATTCCTACTCAAATGTACATTTGGCATACATCTATAGTGTTGTGCTTTAAGTTTAAAAAAAAAAGGAAATTAAAAAAACTTCAGGTTTAGAGTAATTTTTTTTATTAAAAAAACCCTCGATCCTTTGTCCTATAAAGATAGTCTAGTATTCAATTTTTGTCCGTCCCACAAATATAGTCCAGTTACTATATTTAACATATCATTAATTTTTCATTTCTACATATACCCTTAATTAATATTCTTGAAATACTAGTATTATATATGGTAAACTGAAAATTGATGATTACAATATAAAATCTTATTATTTCAATAACAAATATATTAATTCCAATAATGATTTTTATATACATTGATATTAATAAATTTAAAAAAGGTATAATTGAAAAATACTAACTAAATTAATGACTTAACTATATAAACTACTTATTTTTTAATATACGTGAAATCAACCGCAGAACTATCATTTTAAGACGGAGGGAGTACATTATTTTTTTCCAATTATTGCTTAGAATTAACGAATTTGTCTTGCATCGTCAAATATTTTGCAGTTATATCTTAATATCTTTTAAATATTCAAATATAACTAAACCTAATTTCAAAGCGTAAAAATAAAAATATAATAATTCTTTGACTTGCCAAGCTAGCTTTATTATTTTCTCTCCATACTTATTTGTATTTCCAGGATTGCATCATGAGTTTCGTTCATCGTTTTCTTTCTTCTTTTTAAGTCCTTCACATAATATTCTCCATCTTATATGCCAAAAATTGGCCCTAAAAAATGGTGCCATTTATTCCACTTCCTATTTTATTACACCAGTAAGTAATACGTTTTATTAAAATAAATCTGAAATGTTAATTGTTAATTATTATACCTATAAGTGTCGTCGTTCATCTAACCAAATTGATCAAGTGAAATAGGAAGTTTAATATACCTCTACGTTTCAGTTTTCGTGAGTTTTTGTTTTGTTTTTTCTTTGGTTTTGTTTTTCAACTTTGAAAGTGTTTGGTTTAATTTGCAACTTGAGAAATTGTGGTGATTATGAATTCAATTAAAGCCAAAAGATTATGTTCATACTTATTTCAAGTCGTCAACGGAAACGTACATATTCTAATAGTTCTCATTTTTGTTCCAAAAAGACAAAGTTGTAATTGAAACCAAAGTGGGTTGATCACTAGACTCTTAAGGCTATGCTCAACATAAAATTTGAATGATTTTTAAATTATGGGATTTTATAGATTTCAAATAAGTACATGGACTCTATTATGAATTCAATCAGATTCTGATGGAATTATATGAATTATGTAATAATGAAATTGTGTTGATTTAAGCAGATTGTAATAGAATATGTTGATTGTTATTGAATATTTAATTAATGGGTTTTTATGAATGTAATAAATTTGTAATCATACAAAAATTAAATATTATAAATATTCAAACAAAAGCATTAATAAAAAAATTCCTTAAACCGTACAGACAATGTCAAAATGAAGTTTTCTATAAAGAACTATTACTAAAGTAATTATTCAATTAACAGCATTGATTAGATAATTTGAACACATTTAATATAAAAATAATGCATCTATATAAAGACGATATAATAAAAATTTATTATCTAATGATTCTCAAATTGTCTAAGAAAATAAGATAATTTCTATCTAAGTATATATATACTAGTTTAACACCAACCTATTATGTGGGATTTGAAAAAAAAATAATATTCACTAAAAGTATTAAAAAATATATTATTGAATGTAATACACACAAAAATCATAACATTATTGTTTCCATATACAGAAAGATTGTTTTATAAAATAAATAATTCTTACACACAAATTAGAACATTATTTGTTCTAAAACTGGTTTTCACATTAAAGGATTTTCAAGTATTTTAACCCGTCACGAAATTAGTTGCAAGGTATAGAAATACTCTAAACTTGAAGAGAACCTCACAGAAAATTGATTTTGTAAAAATGTAAAACATACAACACCCGCATGTTGCATGTGAATATGTGATATAAAAAATTAAAATTTATAAGTAACTTATAATTATAGCAAAAAAAATTGTATATTTAACTTGTAGTATATGTAATATTATTTAATTTTTGCGTAAGACATTAATTTGTTCACGTAGATATATAATATGTTTATCAATGCATTATATTGAGATTATATAAAAAATTTAGAAAATACTTAACATTCATTTTTCTAGGTGCAATAATATATTGTTATTATTATTTGTTTTATTTTTTATTTTTGTTTCTCTTTACTTATTTTCTTTTTTGGCGTAACAACAGTTTTTAATATTATTTTTAATGCATATACTAGGATTAGATAAGAACATCTAAATTTATATTTTTTATATTTATTTAATTTTTGTAATAATTTAATATAACTCGTATTTTTTTTTAAATAAAATGTTTAAAATTCTAAATATAAATTTATTTCAATTTTTATTATAAGTAGAAATTAGTTCAACTTATATAGGTTTTTTCTAAATAAATATGACTTACTTATATTTTATTTCGAGAGCTTGCAATATCATTTGCTGCCTTTTGATTTGCTTTATAATGAATTTTGGTCCTTGTAATTTTTATCTTATTTATCAATCGAGAACTAAAATAGTCAGTCATTCTAATTTGATCAATAGTGATTTTAACTCTACACATCACAAACCAGAAATGTCCCAATCACGGTTCTATATGGTCTTCGATTTAGTGTCCTGTCCTTAAAATTCCCAATTGGCCAAGTTGTGCAATTTCTAACACTCACGTTCAAAACCCTACCTTATTGCCCTAATTACGTGATTCTCCAGCCTAGTCTAACACGGTCTGGTCTCAACTGATTTGAAAATTGGTTCTAATAATTAATTAACCACTTAATAAATTTCCATTGTAGAATAATTATTAGGACGCCAACGTTTTTCAATTATATATTAAAAAGATGAGCGACAATCAAATTATTAGTTTGGGATTTGAATGGTATATTCTTCTTTTGTCTAGGCCGAGAATCAGGAATCAAATTGTGTGCTTTTCAATTAAGCCGAGCCGTCCAACAAAAATAATATTAATTATAATTCCGAGAAAGATATTCCTTTAATCACGTTGGGTTGAACAAACTCTAGCATTATTAGTTTGGGATTTGAATGGTATCAAAATCGAAATATTTATAAAATTATAAATAAGTCAAATAGAAAATAGATTTAAACTCAAATTAACAAAAAATATCAATGAATAATATAAAATTATCTTTTTTTGTTTTTAAATAATATTTCGATTAAAATAAAACGAAACAAATTTGTTTTTTAAACCGGACAAAAATAATCAATATATATTGAAATTCTCAAATCGAAAACCGAATTCAATTTTCATAAAATCAAATTGAACCACAATAATTTTCAGCTGGATCATTAGGTTTATCGCTCGCATAGGGCTGTAAACGAAACGAGTGGAGTCGAGCATTCACGATCTCGAGCCAGTACCGACTTTTTCTACCAGTGCTCGAGCTCGACAAGCTAAGAAGATTGCTGCTCGAGCTCGACTCATGAGTATGCTCGAGCTCGACTCGTCTCGAGATCGACTCGACAATGCTCGTCTCGACAAAAGTTCGAGTTCGGTACGAGTTTTTTGATTTTAAATCTAATAAAATTACGATATTTTTGTAATTAATACTATTCAATAGGGTTATTTTAGAAAATTCACACATAATCGAGCAGCTCGTTGAACTCGCAAGCTTACTAGTGACGTACTCGAACTCGACTCGTTTGTTAGCTCGACTCAAGTTCGAGTCTGACTGAGTTTGAGTCGAGTTGCTCGCGAGCACTCGTGAACCGCTCTACTCAATTGCAGCCTTAGGCTCACCCCTCACAGGACAAGTAATCTCAAAAAAATAATATATTAATCAATTCACACATGGAGCTCACGCGCGCGCCTGCAAAACTACAAAAACACAAAATACCAAAATTGGTTCAGAAACCCCACACCACTTCACGTGAACACCACGAGGTTCAACGGAGACTAAACAGTGACTCATCATTGAGCACCACGTGTCACGAGAAACATAGAACAATGGCTACGCCGCCGCACCGGGGAACAATGAAAAGGAGTCCAAATGGTAATCGGAAAGAGCGTATAAAAATCCCAAAACCGATCGAAATAATCAGTCTCCCCTTAATTAATTATTTAATTTATCTTTTCCTTTTTGATTATGCAACAGAAACAAAATTCTAGCTCAAATTTGAAGGGAATTGAAGAACTCTCGAGTCAGTTTTTTTTTTTGTTTTTTTTATTTTTTTGTTCTAAAAATCTCTTTGGTATTTTTAGGTGTAAATTCACTGTATAGTCAAACCGACATTTGAGAAGGAAAAAACAAATGAAAAAATGAAATAACTCCTTTGTTGCCTCCTATACTAATGAGAATAATTCCGGTGCGGCACATGGTAAAAATGCATCGGACTCCTATCTTGACAGTAACGGCTTTTTCCGGCGAGGACGGGATATCCAAGGGTCGGATACGAAAACCGCCGCACCACCGCGCGCGGCGGAGACGCGCAGTAAACCTCGGCGGAGGGAGAAAATGACACGCACGCCTTTGAGGCCGAGGGGAAATCAAGGCACGACATCGGAGACGACGGAGGACTGGCTTTCTTCGCCGGATACGAGCGCCGTTTCACCGCCGCGCGCGAAGCTGCGTAAACTGCAGGGGAGGGAGGAGCTATCACGCGCGGCTTCGTGGAGGAGGGGAAATCGAAGCACGACATCGGAGACGACGGATCACTGGCTTTCTTCGCCGATCTGACCGGAAATAGCACGGCTCTGATTTTCGCCACCGGCGACGAAGCACTCTCGTAATCTTCGATCACAGCACGAAGCTCTTCGTCGGATTTAATCGTAACCAGAAGATCCAAATCATCGTTCGGCAACTTGCACTTCAGATTCATCGAAGATCCACACGATTCCCCAAATTTCACCATGAGCTCTGTACAACAATTTTGAAGAAAAAAAAATCAGAAAAAAATAAAAATAAAATCAGAACACACACACACACAAAAAAAAACCGCGTTCAAGTACCTGAATACGTAATCGAACGATCGACGGAGAGGACACGTGTGTGACCGCCGGCGTATCGGAGCTTGCCGTCGATGGGACGGGGGACGATTTTGCCGCCGTAGCTGTAGAGGAACTTGATTGTTTTCATACCATTATTGCTCGAGTTCAATTTCTGAGTCATGTTAGAGAGAAGGATTTTTTCTTTTTTCGTAGAGAGAGGAAAAAAAGCGAGGTAGAGCAGAGATTTTTGTTAGCTAGCAGCTTGCCTTCAAGAAACCAAGTAAAAGAGCAAAGAGGGGTACTTATAGATTTTAATTGCCCTCAAAGTCCCAAATTCTAAAAATTAAAGTTCAACACGGGGTAGGAAATTGCGACTATGTCACCTATTCTTATTTGGTTATTATTCGGATATTCGCTTTTGGGCTATTCCAAAAATTAAGGGTTAGGGAGGGGGTGTTTGGAGACCCACTTGAATTAGGAATATGTTAATATAAATAATTACTCCACAAATATTAATGAAATTTAGTGATTAAGTCTCCTTTTTTTTTTTCTTAAATATATTCCCATCAAGGTTTTCACTAATATTAGTCACGAGGTTGAAGCTTTCCAAGTATCACTAAATATAATGATCGATTAATTTACTGGGGATTGTTCTGATTGTCAAAATTTAGAAATCTCGTATCTCATTTTATTTGTTAATTTATTATTATTTTTTATTTTTTAATTAAAAACAAATATTACTTTAATAATTTTACCTCTCATTTTATTATTATACACTTTTAATTATTTTAAATAAAAAAATATTATGATCATTTTCTAACTATAATTATTTGCTAATTGTAATTATAGCATCTATCATTTTTTTTTATCTTCGTAAATTGATCGATTACAATAAATATAATAGGATTAATAGAGTATGTAAAAATAATAAAAATTAATTAGTCTGATACAAGATTCTTATATCTTTAATTCAACGTTTAAATGATACATAAATATATTTTATTGAGTTCTCAATTTTTGACACAAGTCTTCTTCTATGAAATTTAGATTCATGTATTTATAAATAAATAAATAAATAAAAGAGAATATAGAGAGATTCTTCATTGTAATGTGCATTTGAACAATAATAATCTATAATAGATTGAGTTAATTCACTACATGATCCTTTATAACTCAAATTCAAAGTTTAAATAGCACGAGATCTCCTAAATTAAAATTTTGATTTCACGCGTGTTAAAAATTGTATGCATTGTAGGTGTGAATAAACTAGTGTTTTTTTTTTTTTGTTTTTTTTTTTTTCCCTAAGTCAAACATTGCCCAAGAAATAAACAAATTTAATTACCAAACATAAAACAAAAATAAAAAATAAAAAAAATTGGGAGGTACGGTCCAGTGAGGCTTCGATTAGTGGCAGTTATGAGGTGGAGTCGTCATAAAGCGCCAGGAAATTGCACCCCTATTTGGGCGACACGTGGTGCTTAAGGTTGGGAAGGTGTCGCTCCTAGTTTTGTGGGACCCAGTTTGCGGTTCGCTAGGCAATGTGAGCCCACACCCCCACCCAATCATATTTCCACAAGCAACCGCCTTAACGTTCTTTTGTGTAACGGACAACTTTATCCTTTTTTTAGGCCCCCAAGAAATTACATTTATTTTCAATTATTTTAGTAGCATCTTTGATTTTTTAAGAAACCCATAATTTTAGATATAAAATTAAAAAATAATTTTAAATAGGTGTTTCATGATTAAATATAATTTGATACCATCTAAAAAAAATCAAGTTTAAGAGCAACTTACGAAGGATTTCAAAATGATTTTAAACACGAGTTTCAAATTTAAACACTAAGTATATATTGGATGTGTTATGTTTCGGATGCATCATTTTTTTAATCTGTTAGTTAATATATGCATAATTTTTGTGGTTATTTGTTGGTCCTTTCACCTTTACATGAATCCAGATTAGGTATAATGTCTTTTTAAATCAATGATTTAAATAAAACCAGGTAAATAAAATTAAAAGGCTAAAATTTCATCTGTGAACAAAATAGTGCAACTCTCTAAGTTTTGGTACCTTTTTTGTATTCATAAGTTTTGCGGTAATGCTCACAAATTCCCAATATATATTTGCAGAGTTAACAAAGAAAAACAAAATATTTGCAAAAAGGGAGTAATAATAATAATAATTTAATAGTTTATTTCTATGTTTTTTATATTAGTTTTATCGGTATTATTTGAAAGGTTTTATTATTTTTTTGTTATATTTATTGTTATTATTAGTATTATTATTATTAGGATTTTCATGATAAGAAAAGTTAGTATATTATTATGATTCTTATTTTATTAAATTCGCTAAAATATAATAAGTATATAATATTATAATAAAAATAAGATATTAAATTAGATACATATTAATTTAGTATGACGTATAAGCAATCAAAGCATCATATTTTTTTATTAATCTAAAGATGCGAAATAATAATAGATATATAGATTGAAAAAATTTGCATTAATATTTAAGAATGTTTTACACTATTTCTCTCTGTGTATATATTTCTCGTGCATTGTGAGAGTTAAACACTGCTCCCTCCGTCTCTTAATAAATATCGTTTTAGAATTTTTGTTCAAAATTAATAAACATAATATTTGATCAATATATTTTCAATCAATTAATAATATTACCATTTAATTACTTTCATTTAGTTATTCTATTACCATAAACTTGTTTATATTTT
This sequence comes from Phtheirospermum japonicum, assembly GCA_014905375.1. Classification (NCBI taxonomy): domain Eukaryota; kingdom Viridiplantae; phylum Streptophyta; class Magnoliopsida; order Lamiales; family Orobanchaceae; genus Phtheirospermum; species Phtheirospermum japonicum. The sequence continues at coordinate 1,274,127 of BMAC01000224.1, read as the reverse complement.
TTATAATAAGTGGAGATAAAATTGGAATAAAGTGGTAAATAATTCTAAAATGATACTTAATTTATAATAAAATTGAGGCACTAAAACAACATTTATTTTAAAATGGCGAGAGTATTTCAATTTTTTTTCCCTTTTTAGATTTATGCGGTAAAGAGACGGTTTGCTTCTCCATTTGTACTCTCAGAATATGTATAGCATTATCTATCGCATGGCCTTCTCAGGTCTTGAATGTTATGACCAAACTACCCTTTCCCCTTCTATCTATGGGTTTGGACTTATCAATGATTCCAAACCAGCTTACTCTCAATCAGTTGCAAAATTATTATTGACAAATTAATTTATGGATACATGCATTGTTGAAATTGTATTATTTCCCACAAGGAGGATTAGCACAATGCAGAGTTTGGTTTAGCTTGATTAGTTAACATATAAAATCAAGTTTGAACTCACATTTTCATTTGATAACATATAAAATGAATATAATATACACAACGTGCTTATCCTGGTTATTTTCATTAAGTACACGGCCAACCCCTCACTACTGACAGCTGGAGTGAAGCCACTGGACAACAAAATGTGGTTGAAAAATAGGCACCCACTTCTGTCGATATTGAATAGTCAATGTCAATAATTATGACTGAAAAATCACGTGCCCTAAGACCCCTATACTGCATGGTTCAGTACGGGTGAAACCTTCTTTCTCTCACGTATTATCACACACTGTCAGCTTTTGTAACACCCCGATTTCACTTTAATCAAAATAGGATTTATATTTACGAAAAATATGACGAAACCTTGGCGTCACAATAAATGTCAAGACTTTCAAACTTTACGCAGCGGAAATAAACATAGTATGAATAACCAAATCACCGTCAAAGGATATTTATAATTTAAAACCACGTTTTTACGTCTAGTTCAARGTTTATTTAAAACAATAAAGCCAGTTTAAAGAAAAACAGAACCAACATTAACATTTTCATTCCTCTACTCGTCTCCCATCCGATCGACATCTTCGTTTGTACCTGAAAAATGTTGTTGATTTGGGATGAGCTCAACGTACTCAATAGTTACACTGACTTAACCAATGCAAYATCATACAACTCACAACTAGTACAATCGATCATAGAATTCATAGTTTTATCGTAGAAAATAAGTTGACTGCAGCTAAAA
>BMAC01000224.1:1207049-1248757 GCA_014905375.1 Phtheirospermum japonicum | reverse complement strand
TCACAATTAATAATAAAATATTAAAGTAAATTAATTTTCCACTTGTGTTGTATTATGGGGATTTTTAGTCTACGAACAAAAATGGAACTTTCTATTTAAATTATTTGTGTGTATTTTATTTATTTTTGTATATATTTTTGTGCATTCCATTATAACATGATGTAATGTACGTATACTTGTTGAAATGAAAAGGTCGCAATTCTGTTTGTATACTAAACAAAAAATAGAATACAAATCAAAACCATGAACCATCACGTTATAAAATATTAAGTCTTTAATGAAGTGTCTTATTTGATAATGGAATGGAATAAATGTCATTCTTTTACAGCTCCAAAAACAGTAACCAAATATAAGAGCTCAACTAATAAAACCATTAATCTCTAATTGTGAGTTATTACGAAGATAACGTTGGAATTTTATGTTTTAATTATTAGACAAAAATAGTTTTGATATATGTGAATTGTGCTAATTATTTTTGTTTATTGCCTTATATAAATTTCTAATTAAGTATATTTTTAATATACGTATGCATAGTAGTAGTTTAAGCTAGAACTGAGTGCAATTAAGGGGGGGGGGGGGGGGGGAGGGAATTTTGATAAAAGATCATAACAGAAGAGCATAGGAGCTGACAAACAGGAAAGTTGGCGCTTTATGCACCGGCGTGTGCCGTTTCTAGCACAGCATCTTGTGCTCTGTTATCCTGCACAACAGGGGATCCATTTCTATAAACATTGTGCTTGCATCACAGTTGGAAAGTAATACTAGATTACTACAGTGACCCTCACGTGTAAAATTATCCGAGCGAAATGGATCAAAGTCGATTACAGAAACAGATAAATGTCGAAGTGGAATGAAGTGACAAATCACGCTAGGCAAAACAACAAAGCGAGGAAGACGATGTGGTGATTTACACCACCATGAGATCAGAAAAATATTACCTTCAATGCCATACATAACAATAACAACGTTACCATTACGAAAATAAAAAATATACAACCACAGATCCCGTATACAAGCATTGCCTGGGCCGAAAATGGAGCGTTATTGACACCTTGCAGGTTGGTCACCGGAAAGTTTGGTGTGCTTGAAGCGGTGGCACAACCTACATCTTCATCCTTCTTCGACCTGAACGCCATTGGTGTTGATCTCCAGTTAGAGCGCAGGTACACAGCGAATTTCATTTTCATTTGCATCCAATCGTCTGCCCAGATAAAAATTTCGTGGTGATTTCTTCGTAGTGGACAAGTGTAAAAAAATCTTCCGTAGTTTTGCTCTATTCTTGCCATTAGCAATCGCATAACACCACCTCCACAAGCACAAGATGGGTGCGATTCATCACTCATATTCACTTCTGTTTACCAACTGTTTAAAGAGGGTTTGTAAAATTATAATAACAATATTTTGGTGATTTACCGAGGAGCCATTATATGATGTGCAAATACGAGTTATTGGGGTCCCACTAAATAAAAGTAAGGGTCCAGATGGATTTTCACTCGTGTTGGGAAGTAATAAATAGTGAAAATATATCAACTTTACCATTAAGGACTGTAATAATCATAATGCTATTAATAGTAGTTGTACTGCATTGTGAATAATAAAAGACTATATTTATGTATCTTTACTTGCATGGTTGTACTTGAGTTGTGTATATATATGACTATTGTATAAAAAAAGAACCCATTAATACATGAAATGTATGTTTACCAAAATTTCAATATAAAAATTAATACGACCGATAATCTTAATACTAAAATTAATCTTAATGTGAATTGAACTCGGGACTATATAATCTTAATATTAAAATCTTATATAATAGTACGATTTTTTTAAAAATTTGGGTAGGCCGTGGCCCTCCTAAGTGTGGTCGTAAGTCCGCACCTGTGTTTATCCTTCAGAAAAGTTAAAAAAACAAACAAAAAAAACCCGCAATTTCAATGTTAGTATTCATTTATAATATTCCTCCATGTTGTGCGATTTGCTATTACAATTGCTCTTATTTGTAATACTTTAGAATCACGTAGTTTGTATGCGATTTTCATTGAATCTATCATTTTGAAATCGCACATTATATTTGCCAGTGTATCAATGTTGTTCAATTACACACTAATAAGCATATCTTAATTTTTTTTTCTTTCTTATCAATCCAATAAGCAACCCGAGATATTCGTAACATGTTATAAATTTACGTGAATAAATATTGGAAATATCGCACCCTCACTGTGGGATTGCACATTAATAAAAACGTCTTATTAATGTAATCGAAGCGGGCCACTACAAATTGTAAATGCAATTGGCCTTCCACAATGAACATATATTCAACCAACTAGGTCCGCATTACAATTATTTCTATAGTGTTCCCCATATCCGAACGCATTGAGATATAAGGATCATGTTAAATAATTATTACATAGAATCAAAGGTAATTAATTGAAACTTCTATCTCAATAACAAAAGAAAATATTCACATTCGATAAAAGATTACATCCGAATACGCATATCCATAATGGTTATACAAACTAATAACTACTAGTACAGGGATGCAAAAGCGTTTAGCAACATTTTTGTTCTGCAAATTATCTTTAAACCTTCACTCCCGCCCCATTCTGTTGTTAGACCACAGACTTTGAGCAACTGAATCCCGAAGAGTGCTCTGTTCCAGCATTCCCTCATTTGATGTGTTCATATTAGACGGAAGTAACAGTGTTGTGTGGTCGTCCTCATTGGGTTGTTGAATGTAATCGGGGTTAGATACCGAACCCATGATTGAATCGGTGGAATCGAATTGCCTGGCAAAATTGTGGATTACACAACATGCAATCACAATGTCCGCTTGGCTTGGCAAACTGTAATTTGGCATTAAACCTTTGATGATCACGAAATGTTATTTTAGGAAGCCAAAACATCACATTCCTCACTGTAGCATGGCATCGATTAAATAATTGTTTAGCGTCACAAGGAATACGATTCTCTCCAACCCATTCGTGTAAATGGTATCTCTCCCCACGATATGGTGCTAAAAATACAGGAAAGTTGGAGTGTCCGGAGTCCACAACATAGTATTTACCTGTCAATCACATTGTTTATAAAGATCAACCAATACATAATATATAATGTTGCCTATTTGTGTGGTGTTCTTTGAATTCATAAAACTGCACTCTCAATTCCTATAAATCTAGTATGAAAGATAGCTTTCATCTACTATCTTACCTTGAGGTAGCCATGGGAAGTTATTACTGGAAACGGATAAGGCCTCGGCAAGCACTCGTGCATCATTCGCACTACCTTCCCATCATCATCATTCGATAAAACAAAAGTAAAATTGAGGTTGAAGTCACAAGCGGGCATAACATTTTGAGATAGAGTCCCTTTACGAGATCAATATGTCCCATATTTCTGGTGGGGGACCCATGCAGGAGTGATCGTCCCATCAATCGCACCAACGCAGTCCTTAAGTGAAACAAAAATTGTAGACTAAGTTAGTAATATCTCTTCTATATCAAATCATACTTCCAGTTGCAAGTCTCATGATATACCTTGAAATATGGAAATAATTTAAAGTTCTTTAGAATCAAATATGGGGCAACGTCAAAATTTGGTACTCGTATGTAGTCCTGTGTCATGTAACATAGAGCATCCACAACAATGTGAATATGCCGACTAATTGTCTCAGGGGATCTTTGGAATCGTTCTGCTGCATTACGATGGCGTTGATGCATTCCTATGGTGTACAGGAAGATAGCAACACACTCCTACAGACACACCTTCGTTTGTTGACATTGTACGAAGCATCCAGTCGCCAAAACTTTCTCGCAAAGCATAATGAACACATGCCTATCTACGCGAAAGGCGTCATAGAAGCATTGGTCGCGACCCACTAACAAGTCATTCAGCCAATCCAAACCTTTGTACCTTGATGTACGGAAGGGTAATTTTAGCAAGTTTGAGAAGGACCGAGGGGTAATCGCGTACAAATGCATGAAGCATTGGAATTGACATTGTAAGAGCTCTCGAGCATCCCAACCATTTGGAAGTCGTGTTATTGGAAAATTATCAACATCTGCTTCGGAGGCCGACTCGTCGTGGATGACGTCTTCAAAAGAATCACCACCAACGGAATCACCATCATCATCAATGAAATTGGCATCTGCAATCGCCTCATGGTCGCTACCAGAGTGTGACATCCTATATAAGGAGTGAATCGGAAGGAACTGTAATTCACAGTTTTTTTGTAGGTACCAAAGCATGGCATATGATTAATTTTCTATTAAGAAAACACAAAATATCAATCATTCATAACACCAGAAGAGTCGCACGTAAACATTAAAAAGTAAACATGGTTAGAATCCATGAACATGAAACTAGTCCTTATTTATTACAAATTTAATGACATGCGTAATATTCCCAAGCACACTCATTTCAGAAAATTGTGCTTCGCCTAACCCATTCAATCAACCTTGCTTTCATGCCCATCCAAACAAAACCGCATGACGATGGTCGTCGCTTTTAATTTTCGTGAACATGGTTCATTTCATGGGTTGTTCAAGTTTTTCTAATGCAATCGTGAATACGTCCTCGGGCACGTCATTTATTGCCCCTAATAGCTCCAATGCGTCTACGAGGGAAGCCGTACACTCTGCCATGGCATGGGTTATAGTGTTGTTTGCGTGAATGTATGACTGCATGGCACTTACAACCAAAGGTTCTTGTGGTTTGTGACACCGGGATCCGCTTCGTGGAGTACTCTCACGTGCCTGCGGGATGCGAAGGACGGCATGCCCTCATTTGTTTGCTGGATTGAATTCCCGACTGGGTCATTATCATCCTCCACATCACAGTCAAGTTCTTCAGGACGAGGTCGCCATTGCATTAAAATCCGTGACATACTCCTCATTGCAGTAGTTGGTGAGGAAATGGTGGTCAGTTCATTGTAGAATCGAAGCCCCTTATGAAGCAACACTTCATCTGCAGGATTAGCCTATTTACAAATAGATATTTTATTAGCAACATTTTGTGAGTATGGATCAGGATGTGCAAGAAATTGGGGAGGAAGGCCCTAACCCTAATTTGGGATTGGGACGTGGTGAAATGGGGAAGAATGAGCAAGGTGGTAACGGTCAAATTGGGGACTTCCTGTGGACACGTGGCGACTGGAGGAGGCGACAGGCGCAGCTGAAATATGGAGAGATAGGGAGGGCAGTTTAGTAATTTTATGTTATTAGCCATTCATTTGTTAATATCGTTTATTAGAAACCGTTTGTGAATTGTTGTGTGGTCCCAAATGGTATGAACATGTTATTATTTATAGGGGCACGTATGCAGAAGGAGGACAAGTTTTTGGGTATCAAATTTCATTTATCCTCTTTTTTCTCTCCTTACCTACCTTCCTTCCCAAGTCTGTTCTATTCTTTCATCTTCAACAATTATTCATAAAGCACATCTGCAGAAATTAAGCAACTACAACATCTGGTATCCAGAGCCATCTCTTGGGCATGGCAGAAATTACAAGGTTTAAACATCTACAAGAAGCACAGAAAAAAATAGACCAAACACTCCAAATGGAAAGAGAGAGTTAACAGAAATTAAAATACAAGAGCAATTGACCAGCACAACTACATATCTGCAGGAGCAACTTACAGTAATCAGATCAGAAATTAAAGACCAATTATCCGAGCTAAGCAACAGATATGACCAGCTGGCAAACATCCTTTCATCAATCCAATCCCAGTTGCAGAACACAAGTCCAGGAAGGAAAATTTCAGAAGGGTCCATTCTGGGAGAACCACCTCCACACCCTGCAATTGACAACATTAGCCACATAAATCAGCAATTAATCAGACAAAGAGAAAACCCATCTAACCAGGTTATGAGCCCTATTCCTAAAATTAATTTTCCCCACTTTGATGGCAGTAATGCTAGAGCTTGGATAATGAGGTGCAACAGTTATTTCAAATTAATTCCAAACATACCAGACCCACGGAGAGTAAACCTAGCTATCATGCATCTTGAAGGGAGAGCAGCTTTATGGTATCAGCATTGGGGAACTAGATTGGGTGATGTTTCATGGGCTCAGTTTGTTGAATTAATTTCTGCTAGGTTTGAAGAATTAAAGGAATCAAGAATTATTGCAGAGTTTAATAAACTGAAGTTCCAAGGTAATTATGAGGAAAATGTTGTAAGGTCTGAGGAGCTTAAGTCATGCATGAAGTTGGGAACTCATGGTCAGTTTTCTGAAGAGTACTTCATTGCAAGTTTTATCAGTGGATTGAATGATGAGCTACAGGCCTTTATCACCATGTTTAATCCCCACACCTTGCAGCAAACCATAGAACTAGGCAGGAAGCAACTACTAACTTTGGAGGCTATCACTAGGAAGCTGAGGAATTCCACCAGAATAAATCAAGGCACCTACCCAAACCCAAAATCTAGGGTTGAGGCCACCCAAGCCACACCTATCAGGACAGTTATACCCCAGAACAGCAGAAAGCCAGTTAAGTTGCTAACTACCAGTGAGATGGCTGCTAGGAGAGAAAAGGGCCTTTGCTATAACTGTGATGAGCAATTCACCTATGGGCACAGGTGCAAAAACAGAGTCAACTATATGATTATGACTGAAGAAGAAGAGATGAGCTATTCACAGGCTCGGGGTAACTTGATATGTCCTGAGGAGGCAACAACAGAGTTAGAAGAGGTGCAGATGACCTTAAACACAATGTCTGGAGAAGCTAGAGTAACCACTATGAGGATGGTGGGCTACTGTGGAGAGCACCAACTCCACATCCTTATTGATTCAGGGAGTACTCTAAGTTTTATGCAGGAAGGAACTGCTAGCAAGCTTGGATGTAAGTTGGAACCAGTAAAAGCAGTCCTTGTGAAAGTGGCCAATGGGCAGAAGATGATGAGTTCTCACAGGACAGAAGGATTTCAGTGGAGTATGCAGTGGCAGATATTCAGTTATCCAATAAGGTTGTTGAAGCATGAGGGGTATGATTTGATATTGGGAGGAGATTGGCTCAAATCCTGCACTCCAATAGAGCTGGATTATGATAAGATGACTGTGACATTAAACACTGGACAGAAGAGTGTCAAACTCCAAGTTATTACTGCACAGGCTGAACTTAAGCTCATCTCAGGACCAGCCCTTTATAAGTTGTTACATGAGGATTATGGAGAAGGAATACAGGAAGCCTATTGGGTTGCTTTACAGAAACCGGAGAAGGAGGACAACCCTGTATTCAATGAGTTATTGGATAAGTTGTCAGATGTGTTTGAGGAGCCTAAGGGCTTACCACCTAGCAGAGAAATTGAACATCAGATTGTGCTAAAACCTGACAGTGCACCAAAGCATCAATACCCTTACAGAACTACTCATGAGCACAAGGATGAAATTGAGAGAATTGTCAAAGAGATGTTGGAGGCAGGAATCATTCAGAACAGCAGAAGCCCATTTGCCTCACCTGTCATCTTGGTTAAAAAGAAGGACTCTCATGGAGGATGTGTGTAGATTACAGGTATTTGAACCAACTCACTATTAAACATGACTACCCAATACCTGTAATTGATGAACTCTTAGATGAATTGCATGGGGCAAAATATTTTTCAAAAATTGACTTGAGGTCAGGGTACTTCCAAATCCTTATGAAGCCAGAACACAGATTTCTCGCAGCTTTTAGAACTCACAATGGGCACTATGAATTCTTGGTTATGCCCTTTGGACTCTTTAATGCACCTGCTACATTTCAATCCCTAATGAATCGTGTCTTCAGTAGCTACCTAAGGAGGCCAGTCTTGGTATTTTTTGATGACATCCTATTCTATAGCCAAGATTCGGATGAACACATGGCTCACCTAGAACAAGTCCTACAAAAGCTGAGAGAGAACCAGTTTTATGCTAAGAGGAGCAAATGTGATTTTGGGAGGTTGGAGATTGAGTATCTAAGACACATAATATCCCAACAAGGAGTATCAACTGATCCTGACAAAATTAGTAGCATGGTTCAATGGCCAACACCTACAAATGTCAAACAACTGAGGTTTTTTTTTTGGTCTAACAGGGTACTACAGGAAGTTTGTAAGGGGATATGGAGTATTGAGCAGGCCCCTCACTGAGCTGCTGAAAAAGGGAAAATTTGCATGGGGAGAACAGGAAGAGCTTGCTTATACCAAACTCAAAGAAGCAATGGTTAGTACCCCTGTACTAGCACTGCCAGATTTTAAGAAAACATTCATTTTAGAAACAGATGCCAGTGGTACAGGAGTGGGAGCAGTGCTAATACAAGAAGGAAGGCCTATATCCTATATGAGCAAGACCCTATGTCCCAGAAATCAAGCTTTATCTGTTTATGAAAAGGAATTTTTGGCTGTACTCCTGGCTATACAGAAGTGGAAACACTATTTACAAGGAAGTAGGTTTACCATTAGAACTGACCAGCAAGCACTCAGACATTTACTTGATCAGAAGGTCATGACACCCACCCAACATAAGTGGATCACAAAACTACTAGGCTTGGATTATGTGATTGAGTACAAGAAAGGAAGTGACAATAGGGTGGCTGATGCAATGTCAAGGGTCACTTCCCCTGAGGAAAGCTGTGAGGCCATATCTGTGGTCACACCAACATGGGTGCAACAAGTTGTTCAAAGATATAAAGGGGACTCACACATGTCTAAAATAATAGAGGCTAACACAATCAATCCACATTCTTACCCTGAATACACACTGCATAAAGGCATACTCAGGTACAAGGCAGGCTTGTAGTGAGAGGGAATTCAGAGTTAAGGAAAATAATTTTCAGAGCTATGCATTATTCAGCATATGGGGGACATTCAGGTATCCAAAGAACTTATATGAGGCTAAAAAGGGTGTTCTACTGGCCTGGGATGAAAAGGGATGTTACAAGGTGGGTTAATGAATGTGAGGTATGCAGAATGAACAAACCTGATGGGGGTTCTTATCCAGGTCTGCTACAGCCCTTACCTATTCCTGAGTAGGCATGGACTCATATCACTATAGATTTCATTAAGGGATTGCCCAAATCCTATGGCAGGAATGTTATACTGGTGGTCATTGACAGATTCACTAAATATGCTCATTTTATTACCCTGTCCCACCCCTACTCAGTTGGTGATGTGGCTCAGATCTTTCTTGACACAGTTTACAGACTCCATGGATTACCTATTAGTATGGTAACCGATAGGGATAAGATATTCACTAGCAATCTTTGGCAGTATTTGTTTAAATACATGGGGGTAAGCTTAGATATGACTTCAGCTTATCATCCCCAATCAGATGGGCAGAGTGAAAGATTAAACCAAAGTCTGGAGTTCTACCTAAGATGTATGGTTCACAAGACTCCTAAACAGTGGGCAAAATGGATTCCCTTAGCTGAATTTTGGTACAACGCTAATTTTCATACTGGTTTGAAGCTCACACCCTTCTAAGCCCTATATGGTTACCCACCCCCTATCTATAACATGAAACCCTACTTGGACATAAACAATAAGGATGTGCAAACAAGCATGAAGGAAAGGCAATACATTACAGAGGTGATCAGAGAAAACTTGATGCATGCACAACAAAGGATGAAGACATATGCAGACAAATACAGAAAAGACAGATCTTTTGAAGTTGGAGATTTTGTTTGCTTGAAACTTCAACCTTTCAGACAAAATTCGGTGGTGGTTAGAAGAAACCTCAAATTAGCAATCAAGTACTATGGGCCCTATGAAGTAATTGAGAAGATAGGGAAAGTGGCATACCGACTGCGGTTACCTGATGGTTCGAAAATTCACCCGGTGTTCCATGTATCCTTACTCAAATGCATATCAAAACAAGGTGCTCAGGTCTGCGCCGAACCGCCATCTACCGATTCAGAGGGTCAATTCGAGTTGCAACCGCGCGCAGTGCTCGGACACCATGACATCTTTCGAAACGGGGAGAGGGTACCTCAGCTCCTCATTCAATGGGATGACGCCCACGCACCGACGACGACCTGGGAGGATACGAGCTATATTCGCCGTAAGTTTGCATCTTTAGATCCTCGGGGACGAGGATTTCAAAATGGGGAGGGTATTGTTGTGAGTATGGATCAGGATGTGCAGGAAATTGGGGAGGAAGGCCCTAACCCTAATTTGGGATTGGAACGTGGTGAAATGGTGAAGAATGAGCAAGGTGGTAACGGTCAAATTGGGGACTTCCTGCGGACACGTGGCGACTGGAGGAGGCGACAGGCGCAGCTGAAATATGGAGAGATAGGGAGGGCAGTTTAGTAATTTTATGCTATTAGCCATTCATTTGTTATTGTCGTTTATTAGAAACCGTTTGGGAATTGTTGTGTGGTCCCAAATGTGGTCCCAAATGGTATGAACGTGTTATTATTTATAGTGGCACGTATGCAGAAGGAGGACAAGTTTTTGGGTATCAAATTTCATTTATCCTCTTTTCTCTCTCCTTGCCTACCTTCCTTCCTAAGTCTGTTCTATTCTTTCATCTTCAACAATTATTCATAAAGCACATCTGCAGAAATTAAGCAACTACAACACAACAAAACAACAAATGTTGATAAATTTAAAATAATGGTGAAACAAAGGAAGTTTGTAAAAATTACCGATATCCAGAAAGCCCATGATTCTTCGGATCCAACGATCAACCCGTTTGTCTCATCCCAACCAAAACCGGTGGTCGTTGTTACGATCCCATGGTATTTTTTCCACCGTTGCTTCGGTCGTCCGCATTTGCGCTTCAGTAAAAACTATAAAAGGAATCCATTGGGAGTGCGTGAATTTGCTCCCCGCAACATTACCTTTTACGACCTCGTCGCACATGAGCGTAATGAATGCTTTTTCATTTTCAATTGGCCATTGGGCACCAACCCCAACACCAGAAGGTATAAACGTCTTTGAACTACTGCCCATCTAACACCATTCAACCAACACTATGCACTTCATTATAAGGGATCTACCAAAACAACACAAAAAATTGCATATATTTCGAATGGACCTCCTTGCCATATCAACCTTGCCAGTTGGTAAAACATACAATACACACTATAATTGATACCAAATAATTTAATTGATATAAAAACGTAATGGGAGCGAAAATAATCCGTTTCCATCTCTCAGTGACTATTCTCGGTAATTGAAAATATACGGACCATTTTCACAATAGATCCAAACAGCACACAAACAGAGAGTTATGTGATTGGGCAAACACAGGATTTCAAATGAGTTTCCAAATTGGATGACTGGAGATGTGAATAATAGTTAATCGTAATTCCGTTGGATTACCTCAGAAATTCGTGATTAAAAATCTAGTAAAAACCGTAATTCGATAGTCAGAAAATTACCTTTCGTCATTTGCGGGGTGGAGAGTTGACGCTCCTACTGCCGAAGCTGTCCTCGTTAATGGTCGTTGTTGCCTCCTCACCGAATAATACCCTCTGAACTGGTGGAGATATCTCCCCAAGATGAACTGTTTCCATGATATTTCATACCTGCTGCGATTTTATACAGCTCCAATACGGCAATTAATCTAGCAATAAATCCGAGCGCCCCAATGTGAGAAAAATGCGGCCGGGTTGTTGGACTAAGAATTAAATAGGCTTAAGAGCAGACGGGTGTTTGCCTGGCGTCTTCTGGATTTATTGTGAGGTGAAGGACGAGAGAGGGGAATAGATCTAGGGCGAAATAATAAGACAAGGGTAGTTTGTTGGTGAAAAAGTTTTTAAGTATTATAATAACAAACATTATTTCAAAATAATCTTTTTACCTAGCCAGAAAAAAATGAAAATATTTCGGTTTCCAATCACCCCCTTAATATTTTATTTTTGTTCATCCCACAAGATAATCAAAATATCATTAATTTTTTTTTACATATACTCTTAATTAATATTTTGAAATGCTAGATTTTATCATGGTAAATGAAAATTTTATGACTACAATGAAAAGTTTTAATATTCCAATATCAAATAAGAGTATAACTGGAAAACACTAATGACTTAACTATATAACTAACTATTTTTTAATCTGTTTAAAATCAACGCAAGACTATCATATTGAAACGGATGGAGTAATATATTTTAACAAGTGTCATTGATTAGATGTATTAAACCAACAACAAAAATAATTTGAATAATAAAAAATGTGGACCGTACACTACTTGTGAATCCCTACAAATAGAAGAACGAAATAATACGAATACTGGACAAGAAAAAGGGAAGTAATTAAATATTAAAAAATAATTTTAATTGGATTTATGATCCAAAACCACCATATATTCTTAAGGTGTTGTTTTAAAAAACCTTTTTTCCCCTCTCAATTGATGTTTTTTTTTTTCCATTTGTCTCCTTTCATTTTTTTCTGAAAATGTCGTGTCTATGATGAAAATTTTATTTTGGAAATTTAAAGGTGTTATCGATAGCGGTTTAGGTTGTAATTCTGTGTGGCTATAAAATGAATGGAACGACAACCATAACGGAGCATCGAAAGTTGCTGAATATGTGTGCAACAACATGATTATGATTGAAGTTTCAGAAGTGTTGTCGGCAACAGTTAGGCTTGGAATTTTTGAGTGGTGACTTAAAAAAACAAGAGGAATCCAACAAAAATAACAACGACCGGAATGGAACACAGGACGTAAGTGCATCAGAGAAAATCACATAATCTATAAATCTTGATATATATATTTTTTTATATAATTTATATCAAACGAAACTATACGAAAAGACAAATATTCATGTGAGATCCATTTCACAACGAACAATGTGTTAGCAGATATCTAACTGATGCATAATAATACAAGCTAATGAGCTACACTCCTGATAATTCCTGTTGTATATCAACGTAACGAAAATTTACGTTATACATTATATATTTTGAAAAAAAAATACTTTTTCATTGAAAAATCATACAATTCGATCAATATAAATAATTATTTTAAATTATCTTGAAAATTAATTTGCACTTTTCCTTAAAGTATGACTGCCCGTTAGATAGATGTCCATCTAACTATAATTATATACGGACCACATACACTTCCAGCCCATTCGAAAGTCCATTATCGGCCCAATATTGATGGAGAGACTGTAGCAAATTTAGATAATACGGGATCAAAACTACTTTGATTTTGCTCATAAACAAAGAAATTGATTTCTTCAAATGAAATATCAATGGGAATTTCCAATAACTTGGAACAAGTGAGCTCCTTTTGACCAGGCTCAAGTCCCCTTTTACTTTTCAAATTCAAACCTCATTAAATTGTGCTAAAGTGACTTTGTCCATGTTCAGTTTATTGCGGCTAGCTTTGACTTATAGTATGATTGCAAAATGAACAAATTCAAACATGAAAAGTAACTAAGACAATTCAAATTGCTAATTGAAGGTGTTCGATCTCCTATTCCATTGTTTCATTTTGTATTTGAACTAGTAAGATCATATTACACACGTGCTATTTATTTGATATAATTACAAAAATAATGTAAAATATAAAAAATAATCAAAATCATGCCAATTGGAGAATCTTTTCTTTATTCCAGTGTGTGAAATTTATTTATTATTATTTTTATTTACATATTAAAGCCACTAATTGACAAAGTCCATAACGTGTGGAAATGGAGGCTTTCACATTTTTCATTTTAATGCTTGAATAAACGAAACAAAAGAAGTCATATTTTTCCAGTATTTTAAGTAAGAGTTCAATAACACGGTCAATAAAGTGACTTTATGTATATTCACATTACTCTCCCTAAATATAAATAAATATCCTGCTGCTTGGTTGAACTTATTAAAAGTATTTATACCTTATTTCATAACAATAAACTCTTTTAAATTGTTTGGTAAAAATAAAAAATAAGCTTTTAATAGCTTATTCTACCTAATAAGCTCCTGTTCAGAAAAAGTTACAAATCGTAATTTTTCTAATAAGTTCCTACATTATTTGGCAAAATCATTTTTTATCCTTTTTATATTGTAAAAAATATATTATTTATAAACTAATATATTACTTTATATTTTACGAGAATATTTTTATTAGTCATAGTTAAAATTTTATTTATTATTATAATTATTTTTTTAATTATTTTTCAAGTATGTCTTTTTTTTTAATATTCTTTTGGGAGTCTTCATTAATCATTATAATTTTTTTTTTTTTATTCTTTATATTTTTCTTTTTTTATGTATAATATTTTATATTTTTTAATCATATTTATATTGGTAAATTAACCTCAATCAGCTACTTTAATCAATTAATTTATCAAGCACTAATTAAAAATTAGCTAACAGCTATCAGTTATCAGCTGTTTGAATCAGCTATCATTCTATTTAAAAAAAAATTGTTAGATAATGGTGATAAAATAAAGTTTAAAAGAAAAATAAAAATTTTGGGAGTACGAATGATCATTAGATGAAAATATAATGATTGAAGTTAATTTAATATAAAAATATTAAAATAATAATTGATATTTAAAATTATGGGTGGTGGAATATTAAAATTTATATAAAAAAATGTGCAATAATAATTGATAATTTAATAATTTATTAAAAAAATAATTTTAAGTGATTTATTGTAAATAAAGTGGGAGTAAGTTCAAAACATAACTTTGATATATTTTAAAGAAATTTAAGAAAAACAATCAAAATGTATTCAAGTGCTCTCTTGTATTGTGAATCATATCCAACTTTCTATTTATATTTATATATCTACAAATAGAATAGTGCTATACAAATTATCCAAATTATTGAACCTGAGTTAAATTAAATTTCCATTTTCACCAAATCCCATCATTAGTTTTTCTAAACTAATCGATTTCCAACCAATTAATGGAACCCGTTACTTATAAATATTATTTAATTTCAATTTCAGTTCAGTCAACCAACCACCATGCCAGAGAGCTCTAGATAAACACTAAGATCTTAGCTGCCAACTCAAACAATTATCGCAAAATGTTCCCTGCGGTGCTGTTCATCCTGTTCCTGCAGTTACTCCACCCATCTTCAGCTGTTGACTTTCTCTACAACTCCTTCCCCGCCGCCGGCGCCGCCGCCGCGGCTAACGTCACACTCACCAACGACGCCCCGCATCGAGCCGCCGGTGGTCCGCCTCACCAACGACTCCAACCAGTTCTCGATCGGCCGCGCCTTTTACCCTTCTAGAATCCCCTTCAAACCCTCCCCCAATTCCATCAACGTAACGACGTCGTTTTCCACCCAGTTTCGTCTTCTCGATCCTTCCCGATATCGCCACCAGCCCGGGCTTCGGGCTCGCCTTCGTCATCTCGAAGCACAACTTCCCCACCCAACGCGATCGCCGGACAGTACTTCGGGCTCTTCTCATCCGCCGTCGCCCGTGGCTCCGCTCCTGGCCAATCGAGTTTCGACACGGGCCGGAACCCGGAATTCAACGACCCGGACGGTTAATCACGTGGGTATCGATTCTCAACAATATCGTCCTCCGCGGTTACAACAACAGGCAGGCTATTACAATTCCACCGGTACCGAGACAGTGCGCAATTTCACATTCGTCCCTCTCGACATGAGAAACGGCCAGAACATTCACGCTTGGAATCGAATTCGACGGCCCGGGGACCGAAATCAACGTGACGATCGCACCCGCCGGCATGGCCCGGCCCGAGAGGACCATGTTGTCGTATAGAAACCCCGTGATCGCGAATTACTGCGGGCCGGAGATGTTTGTCGGATTCTCGGCCTCAAAAACCCAATGGGTCGAGGCTCAAAGAGTGTTAGCTTGGAGTTTTAGTGACGTCGGGCTTGCTAGAGATGTTAACACAACGGCCTGCCCGTTTTCCGGTTGGAAAACTCGGGCTCGGGCTCGTTATCACAAGGCGCGATCGCGGGGATCTCGGTCGGTTGTGTTTTAGACTTTGTTATCGTCTCATTTTTAATCTACTGGTTTTGGTGGAGTAAAAGAAATGGAACCGAAGAAGACAATGAGATCGAGGAATGGGAAATGGAATATTGGCCCCACCGATATTCCTACGAGGAGCTACACACGGCCACAAAAGGGTTTTCGAACAACGAGCTGTTAGGTTCCAGTAGTTTCGGCAAAGTCTACAAAGCCACATTACCTAACAACTTGGAAGTGGCAGTTAAATGCGTTAACCATGATTCCAAACAAGGGTTACGTGAATTCATGGCCGAGATCTCGAGCATGGGTCGATTGAAGCACAAGAACTTAGTACCGATGCGCGGTTGGTGTCGAAAAGGGAACGAATTATTACTCGTCTACGATTACATGCCAAATATTAGCCTTAACCGGTGGATATTCGAGAAGCCCAAGAGCCTCCTGAGTTGGGCCGGGCAAAAACGGGTCTTAACGGACGTGGCCGAGGGTTTGAATTACCTCCACCATGGGTGGGACCAAGTCATCGTGCATAGGGACATAAAGTCGAGCAACGTCCTGCTCGACAACGACATGAGGGGTAGATTGGGCGATTTCGGGCTCATGAAGCTGTACACTCACGGCGAGGCGCCGAAAAGACCCGGGTGGTGGGGACCGTTGGGGTACCTGGCACCCGAGGTGGTGACGCTGGCGGGCACCGACGGCCGCCAGCGACGTGTATAGCTTCGGGGTGGTGGTGCTGGAGGTGGCGTGCAGGGGAGGCCATTGGAGACGGGGGTGGAGAGGGAGGAGGAGGAGGTGTTGATTGACTGGGTGAGGGAGAAGTACGTGGAGGGGAGATTGGGTGAGGTGGCAGATAGGAGGATCGAGGGGAAGTATGAGGTGGAGGAGATGGAGGCAGTTCTGAAGCTCGGTTTGAGTTGTTGCCATCCGGACCCGGTCCGGAGGCCGAGTATGAGGGAGGTGACGGCGATGTTGTTGGGGGAGCGTGTGGAAATGGCGCCAAAGGAGATGTTGTCGGAATTGACATCGAGCGACGTTGGGGATGAATATGATCAGGAGAAGGTGTTCTTGCCAGATAAGAAGGTGTGAATATTTTTATTTTGTTGGTTTTGTACTTATGATCTTGTGATTTAATTGTATACAGATTTGTTGAGATTTTGTTGTAACTAGGCATCTTTATTATTCTTTTTTAAGAATGGATCTTGACATTGTTGTGCAATGAAGTTTGGGTTTTTTCTTTTAAGAACAAAGTGTTGGTGAATATTGATGTTACATACACAGATTATCATAGTTTAACTAAATTATACAAGATTTAACTGGTAAGCATTTGTTCTGGGAAAGAAATAGAGTTTCTCTTACACTTCCCAAAAAAAAAAAAGCCCAACTATCCTTTTAAATTACAATAAAACCCTTTGATATTTGTATTTATTTTACATCACACTCTCAATAGGGATGTTTGTTATGAATATACAGACCTTAAGGGAGGGTTTGTAATAATAGTGTAAGGGTGTATTTGTAATTTTAAAAGACAATTGTTTCTTTCCTTTTCTTTTTTCTTTTTTTTTTTTTTCTGTAATTACATAAAACATCAAGGGATTAAATTGCAAAAGTTGCAATCGATTAGCTATTTTTTTTTATTTTTTTTTTGCAAATAACCCAAATTTATTTTATGTACAATTCAAAAGGTATTAATGGTATATGTAATGGAGAGAGTGACATTTCATTATTTTGTGGTGCAATATGTTTCATGCGATACACAAAGACTCAGACAAAATTGAAATCAAATAGGATCTAAACTTAGATTTTCTTGTACTAAAGTGTAAAATTTAGGGAGTGAAAATTGAAGTATGGTCTATTATTATTTCCCTTGGCATTGCCTCTTGAAACCAGACCTTGTCTGCAAGCTATAGCCAAAGACTCTTTCATTGACACAGGCCCACAAACCAACACTCCTATATCTGATCCTCCACATTCACTTGAGAAATTGGACAATATATCTGTTAATTAATCAAGACCACAAAATCAATATCTACAATAGAAGAAATTCGATTTAATTTCAAAAACACCCCTGAGTTTTAGCTTAATCACGAAAAAATCTAGTCATCTTTCAAAATTACAAATACCCCTTGAAATATATAATACTTTAACTAGGTATTTGTAATTTTGAATGATAACTGGAGGTTTTCGTAATTAAGATAAACATCAGGGTTGTTTTTGTAATTATCCCAAAAAATTATGAACAGTACCTTGAAAGTCTGGTCTTCCTCCGAAATGAATTTCGTGTTCGTCCAAATCTCCATTGTCTTCAAACGAACTCGATTTCGTAGGTTTGCTTTGTTTATCAGAAAAAAACCGAACCTCTTTTTTTAGCCTTTTGCGCCTCATCACAACGGCCAATAAAGCACTTACTATGATCGCTATGGAAAAAGAACACAATAAAATGAGATCAATTTGTGAAGATGAACTCTTTTGTTTCTTGTCTGGAGGGACAACAAAACGGTTGAAAAAAACGAGCGAGAGGAGGAATACGATCGAAGAGGCCAACGTGACCATTGCCATAATTAGTAACCTTTCGGGTCCGTACGTTGCATGGCTAACGCATGCAGTGCTAAAATTTCTTGTTTGGATTTCAGGGATTCTGTTGATTACATCTCTTAATGTCGCGCCGAATTGGTTTTCGCGAGTTACGTATAATTTGAGTTTTGTGTGAAATTGTTCGATATTTTGAAGCTGGGCTAGAATTGGTTCTAGCAAGCAAACATCTTGGGCTTTCCTTGTTGTGTATATAATCTGTACTCTGTTTGGATATCCATTTTTGGTTATGCTTGGGTTGGAGCTTAATTCTTGTACGATACTCAGAAATGGTGTTATCCCAATGCCTCCAGCAACCATGAGCAAGTTGTTGTACCTGAATCAGGTTACGAGGAAAAGAGTTAATTACAAGATTACCCCTGACAGTATAATTACAAAAAGTTCCAACTCTTTTTTACAAATTACGTCGGAAAGAAGGGTATTTAAAGTAAATACAAACTTTCGTGGGTGATTTTTAGAATTTTTTTAAAAAACCTTTAAAACCCACCTTACATCGACATTTATAGAACTATTACAATTACTCCATTTAAGAAAAAATCAAAACTCTGGGGACTTTTTTAATTTTCAAAACCTTTGGGGTTTTTTGGTAATTAACCCGAACCTCAGGGGCATTTTTGTAATTATCCCATGGAAAAAATTGTTTGATGAATATTGGTTGATACCTTAGAAATTCCAATGAGGCAGGCCCATATGGACCCTCTATTGCAATTGGAATACACTTGCTTTGATCTGCTTCTGAATCATGATCATAAGCAAGAATCTGATCATAGAGTGAACTTGTCCATTGTCCCCCACTTTTTACAATGATTGAGAATGTGTTCTTATCCATGCTGGAACTAGAAATTATACTGAATGGGTGCCATTGAAACTTGGAAATGCTTGGTATCTTCAGAAAGATCAAACTTGTAGGTGCATATTTCAATCCTGCAACCATGGTTACTTTAGAAAAACTCACATATGAGAGCTAACTCTACCCATTTACACAAAAGAAAAGCTAAAAAAACTCAAAATTACATAAACACCCTTGTAATTTGCTTCCATCTTACTCTTTTACCCCCAATGTACAGAGGTTTGATGATTTTATTAAATATTTTAAAATTAAATCCCCTACCTTTTCTAAATATTACAAACAGGAGTGGGGCTATTTTTATAATTTTAAAAAGTTGAGGGATGTAATTGCAAGATATTTAATGATGTCGGAAGGTTTTGTCATTTCAACTAACAATTGGGGTAAATTATAAGGCGAAATCAAGTTTCAATAGGGTTTATGTTGATTTTAAAATTTCTCTGATTTTTTATTTTTTAATTATCAGAAACCTCAGGGTTGCTTCTTGTAATTTTCCCAATAAGTTAAATACTTACTAAACTCCATGCAAAACCATTATTTAATTTTAATAAGCAACAATGATAAAGATTGAGAAAATTTACTTGGATCCTTCAGCAAAGTAAGTTCAATGGCTCTGCACGGTAAAACCCGAGCAGACAGAATACACATTTTCGGCATCGACTGGAGAATTCGGAGTAGCTTATCCAGGGCAAATAGAAAAACTCCGGGAAAAACCATGTAAAAATGGCGATCGCCTCCATGGAACAAGAAGAATACTAGGAAGACTATGTAAAGATGGTGTGTGTAATAAAAGAACTGAAAATATTTTCTCCTAATCTGAGGAAGGGCTGTGATCCAAATGATTAAACCTGTAATAAGAGCCATTTCTCCAGCAAGGTATATTCTGCCCTTTTTCTGCCATTTCCACATCTGTTTTTCAAATTTATTGACTTGAATTAGAGCATGCTATCTTATAATTATGGATTAAAAGTTATATATATTTCAAGATTACTAAATGCCCCTTATATTAACTATCATTTTACAATTTGAACGCTAGTATTTATAATTTGAAAGATGTAAATTAAATTGAAACTCGGGAATAATTTTTGTAATTTAATCCTAGTATGTATTTTAGGGATAAATACTATCGTCCTGATAGTTGACCTCAAGGGTATTTCTGTAATTTAAAAAAAATCGTCAAATCCCGTCAGTTGAATTAATTGTTGGGGGTAAAAATACAAAATTGAAGTAAATCTCAAGGGTTTTCTGTAAGATTAAAAATTATTTAACCTTTTTTGTAATTATACTAAATCCCTGGGGTCATTTCATAATTTGTAGTAAGTTGAGTTTACTAATAAATAGTTTACCTCATCTTGGATTCGATGTTTTAATCCCCAGATAAAGAACGTGCCCGCACCGTGTAAAGTGGCGAAAAACATCATTGCATTACCGAGCCAAATATGGTATCTTATCGAAGCTTCGAATTGGATTCCAATTAATCGAAAAACGGAGATCCCTCTTAGGACAGGCAAAAGAAGCAGAGCTAGACAAGCTTCTGATAACAACCCACACCTTGTAGCCATCCTGAACATCTTGTATTGCCACCTGTAACGTATGTTTTAGGTTATTTACAAAAACTACCATGAAGTTTAGCGAAATTACAAGAAGTGCCCATTTTTATTATTTTATTTTTTTGAGTTATAACTGATGGTTAAAAAAAAAAACACTTACAAGCTGAGTTTGAATGATTTGTTTGGTGTCATCTTCTTGAAGTCATTAGCAACACGGACGTAAAAGGTCCAAACCAACAAGACGATAAACAGAGATGAAGCTATAATTTGTGCCCCAGACAAAATTCCAATGTACTGATTCACAATTAGTGGACTCGACAGATAAGTGAATATTACATTTCTTGATCCTTGTCTGCATCAAAGTACAAGATTTGTGAAATAACACAATCGAAAATGACTTTTTCTTTTTTTTTTTTTTTTTGGTGGTCATATTCAATTATATACCTGTTTCTTGTTTTTCTTCGATTCAGTTCCACGTAGATAAATCCGATTATAGCCAAAGCGATCACAGGAAAGGTGTAGACAGCAAAATCAAGACCTGTTGCAATATATATCAAGAATATTTAATTACATAATTTCTTGGGACTCCATTTTAAATATTAAACGTAAACAAAAAGCATTATTTTCGTATATCAGGTCCCGTTTTACCATGAGACGGTCTCACAAGAGAGCTACAGACTGATTATAAATTACCATTATAGCCAAAGACTGAAGATGATGCCTTTTCTTCAGCTTGTTTCCATTTCTTTGTCCAGAATTCAGTTGGCTTAAGGACCCAAAGTGAAACCCAACCAGCAAATATCAATACCAACAGTAACTTGAGTATTAAAAATATAATCTTGGTCATTTTTTGGCCTTAATATATATATATATTTTTTTTTTCCAGATAGCTGACTCATTAAGAAAGGTTAGGTCCCTTTATATAGTAGTACTCATGTAAGAAATCCTATTTGTTAGAAAATCACTTGATTGGTTTATTGAAATTCAGATTATTTTTTTATTAAAATATTGGAAAAAGCACCAATATATGGTGGGATTTATGTGATATTCCTTTTTCACAAATTTTATAATTTCATTAGTTCATTACGTTAATTTGGACTTTGGCTTATCTTTACCTTTTTTTTAAAAAGAAAAAAAAAACAGTTATCAATCAAAATTTTAAATACAGTTTGACCGATTATTGGCCATTTGTCAGTAACAAAAATGTTTTTAGCCATGTTTTTTTTTTTAACAATATTCGAGTTCAATTGCTCATTTTGTCCTTTTTACAATTTTTCTTATCCAAACAATCAAATACAAACTGGCTAAGTAACTGATCAAATAAGAAATAAAGCATGACAGTCGTCTTTTGGGAAAAAAACATGGCTAGTTATCTTTTGATCAAAAAACATGGCTAGTTATTTTTCTTTTTCTTTTTTTAAATAACATAAATGTTCAATTTGCATATTTACACCTACAAATATCGCCTTAAAGTGTATTGAACTAGTTATAAAAATACGGGAGGAGTATAATTTGGTATGTCATTCGTACGAATATATTTATATTTTATTTAAAAGTTACAGCCGAAATGATGGTCAGATGTACGTAAATTATTATTATACAAATTTATAAAAATACGAGTATAATACGAATAAAGATTATTTATACGGGAATAAAAATACGACACATTTTAGTAATATTTTTTTACATATTGTTCTTATTTTAGTAAATATATATTTAGAAATTATTCTAAAAGTGTCATAATACCATCATTTTTCAAAATACTTTTGTAAATAATTACAATATTATTTTTAACTATTCTCAAATTTTCATATTTTTAAAATATATTAACAAAAACTAATAGCATATTTTATGTGATACGAATTTTTTTTCACATGTGTATTTTTAGTTTTATTTTAATTTATATAATATTATTATCTATATAAGACTTATAAGTAAGTTTTGTTTAAATGTGAGAATTCATTGCAAATATGAAATTCTATAATTAGATATAAACTTCAACTTTTAATTAAGAAAAGTTTATACAAATGATTCTTTAATAATAATTAGTACTTTTATAGTTAATATGCTGTTATTTTCATTTTCATGATATATATTTTGCTTATATGTAATTTGTTTTTTTTTTTAATATATATTTTAAGAATTCTTCACGTTTTATAAAAATATAATTTTTTATTTATGTGATATGAGAGCAAAAAAATGCCGAGGACTATTTTGTAGTTTTTAAATGTCTCACTATTAAATTGTGATGGGATTTAGTTTCATAAGTATCATTATGTTAATGTGGACTTTGTTTTCTCGTGGACTAGAGATAATGGATAATGGCGATTAAAGCACGGTATATTGTTGCACAATATGACAAAAGCAATTTGTTATTTTTTCTGTCACTTATTTGTATGCTTCTTGTTGGTTGCTGCTTTAGATATATCAGCTTCAATCAACATACCTTGACATAATTGGTCCAACAATATTGTAGTGGATTTATGGTCCATCATCCCACTTGACATTTTTCAAATAAAATTGCATCCTATCTCACTATATTTAATTGTTAATTTTATTTTAATTTAATAATTAGAATGAACCTCGATGATAATTTTATAATCAATATGTATGATCACATGAATCTAAATAATTATAAAAATACGAGATGAAATATGCTCTTGAAATATTTTAAAACTTTAACCAATAGAGAGAATTAAAAATTAAGATAAAAAATAAAAATAAAAATAAAACCTTGTGAAAAGTTTTATACAAGAAGTGATCTAGTTGCCAAAGGTGTTCGACTTTTGTGCCTTTAGAGGCCACTACTTTGTGCAAATTGCTATTTTGTGGAAAAAAGTTGGTTGAAAAATATCATTTTGACGAAAATATTGATAAATTTATTGCAAATTATAAAACCCTACTTGAGCTAATACTAAGGGGAGAAAATATTAAATAATAATAATAATAATAATAATAATAAACTATTGCTCTCTGTCCCAAAATTTCACACAAATTGAGAAATGAGTAATTTATATTAGTTAGTATTTTTCAATTATACCATTCTTCAATTTATTAATGTCAATTAATACTTATAGAAATCAGTGTAGTAATTAATATATTTGTTATTGGAATAGTAAGATTTTACATTATAATCATTAATAATATGTTAAATATAGTAACTAGATTACGAATGAAATGAATACTGAACTATTTTTATGGGACGGAAGGAGTACATATACCTTCACGGGTAGGGGTGTAATCGAGTCGAGTCGAGTCGAACACTGTCAAGCTCGAGCTCGACTGCAAAACTCGAAGCTCGAGCTCGGCTCGAGTTCGAACGAGCTCAATTTTCTCAAGCTCGAACTCGGCTCGTTTGAAAACTCGACAAGTTCGAGTTCGACTCGACTCGGCTCGATTTACATAATATTAATAAAAAAAAACTAAAAAGTATAAAATAAAATACTTAATATTAATTTTTATTATATATTTAGGGTATATATGTAAATAAGTGAATATAATAAAGATAAAATGATAAATCTAGTAAAGCTCGATTAGGCTCGCGAGCCTATTCGTTAAGTATTATTGAGCTCGAGTTCGAGCTCGATACATAATCGAGTAGCTCGAGCTCGAGCTCGGCTCGATTAACCTCAAGTTGATTTCGAACTTTTCTCGAGTCGATCCCGAATGTTCCCTTACACCCCTATTCACGGACTCCAAATATTAGAGAAATTAAAGACCCACAGAAAACAAACACACAAAAAAAAAAATTGTCTAAAAAAGGTTAATTTGACAAGACATGAAGAAATAGACATTAGGGGTTATTATCAAAAGAAGAAGCCTAATTAACAGAATCTTATTAATTTGTTTTTAAGAAAATGGACCAACTGATGTGATATCACATTTGATGAGGTGCATGGCATAAATAGTTAGGCCCGCAAAAGAAATGTATTGGGCCTTAATTATTTGGGCTTCTATTATTATCGGGATTATAATTGGATTTAGCCCATCAAAAAGCAGCGGGGTTCGAAGAAATAGTTGACCTTCTCCTGATATAGTCAACGTACCACTATCCATTTATCATAATTGTGTTATTAAGTTATGATATATATCTATAAATAAATTTCCAATCAATTCATGAACATGAAGAGAAACAATCCTTACGCTATCTTTTAGGGCATGCTAGGTCAACTTAAATTGCTAATGGGTGGTACCATAAATTGACTATTGGACAAAAGGAAAAGCACAAAGCTTCATGTGTCTCAAAAAACATATGTTGTGACATGTCCAAAAGCCTACATATATTGACAAATAGTAGTATTCAACTTTTTTTTTTCTCCTTTTTTTTTTTTTCTTCACCTCACTTTTGGTTTTATAATAATAATACTAAGGAGGTTTGATATTTACTTGTTGTGTATGAGTCTTTCTGTGTGAAGAGATATATGGAAGGGGAGAATTTAGCAGTTGATGTGGATGAAGAAGGGCAGTTTCGTAATTGGACAGCCAGGTCGCCGGAGATTGTGGAGATTGTGGAGGAGAGCATGAGCATAGCCGGAGGGGCTAGTGATGTTTATGTTGCCGTTGGTAAAAATGATTTGCACGTCGTCAAATGGGCTCTTGATCACGTGGTTCGCCCCGGTGGTCGATTGTTTCTAGTGCACATTTTTCCTCCCATCACTTATATCTCTACACCAGGTGTAGTTTAATATATGTGTCTTTTGTAGATGTTTATTTATGATGATCATAACATGTTTTGCTTTTCAATTGTTGCTTGTATGTTTGATTGTTTTGGTTTTTATGTGCTTCTATGTGACTAATTTGGATTCAGATTTGTCGTTCTATGCTGTATTGGATGAGTGACGCATTCTATTACTAAAACTATGTTAAAAACACTCGTCATTCATCCAATACAGTGAAATACAGAGTAGAATATGAAAATTTTATAAGCTATATAAAAAAACTTTTTTCGGCATCTTACAAGATGTTTCGGAAAAAAAACTTGTCAATCAAATTTCAAGAGATTGTAAGCTCAAAATGCTTATAAGCTAGTAATATTAAAAGGAAAAGAAAAATTATAAGCTTAATCAGATATCCTTGTGATTTATAATAAACAGATTTTTGGACAGCCCATTTTGCTATAACTACTTTTATATTTGAAAATCTGATAAATTGTCCTTAATTAACATGAAATTTGTGTGGTAGTTGGGAGATTATCAAGAAGCCAGCTGAGCAAAGAGCAAATGCAGTTTTATATAAAAGAGGAAAACAACAAGAGAAAACACATGTTGGAAAAATACATTCAACTATGTAATGAGTCCAAGGTATATAACTTAACATTAATAATTTTAAAAAAAAATTAAAAAAAGACAAAAAAAAAATTGTTTTATTTTCCTTTTTTTTCCGGATGTCTCGTGCAGGTGCCTGTGGACACAATGCTAGTCGAGAGCAATGCATCAACAAAGGCCATTTTGGAACTCATTGTTGTCGCTAATATAACTAATCTTGTCATTGGTACGAAGCAATCGCCCTTGTCAAGGTGACTTTTTTTTCTTCATTAAAAAAAAAAAAAAAAAGTGATTCTCAACTTCTAAATAAAAAGTTGTTTTTGCTACTACATTCAATTTTATATGATACAATAAATTTGTTAGTCCAATTGATCATGACCCTATGATTTTACATTGTATATAGGCTATCAAGAAAGGGGTTGGGAAAAGGAGAATATGTTAAAAAGCATGCACCAGAGTCTTGTGACGTCACTGTGGTGTATGATGGCAAAAAGATGGAAAATCATGGATCACAAGTAGCTGGACATTCTGAAAAGCACTTCTTTGAGTGTGTGTGCTTTTCTGGCAAATTCAATTCCAATTAATTAGCTCAGAATTATATGTAGTGCATTTTTATTTTCAGATTATTGTAAAAGATCGAGTTTAAATAACACAAACACATCAACCCAGGCCCAGTGCAATTTTTAGCAATATTTGGAGTGGAGGCCCATTATAGCAGGGGCCATATCTGGGAAAATTGTTGGGCCTAGCAATATATTAGTGAAAGCCCACTGTATCCTGCCGGTCAAGAACCGGTTGCCCTACGAGTAACCGGGGTTATCAATTCAATCGCCGAGTCAATTTGGTCAAAACTATGTTTTGTTTTTTTTTTAATATATTACAAAATAAAAGGTAAAAAATGGAAAATCTTTTCAACTAATATATTGTTTTGAAATAACGTTTTTAGGCCTAATCAATTATCAATTATCAAGAACGATTAAAAATATTTACCTAACAATGTAAGAGTGGAAATTTAGAAGTTCTTCCAATCCATTAAATCGTTTAAATTTTGACATATGAAAATCGTAAGTTGAGATCATTAGTCACAAATATAATTAACAAAAAAGTGCAAAAGGAAAAACAAACATAAGAATTTAACATTAAAAAATAGATTATAACTGATTGATGATGGGTGTAGAGGTGAGAGAAATAAATAGTTTAAATGTAAATTATGTGTTAAATTTTTTGGGGTGAATATACGTATTCCAATATTTTATTTTTTCACTCCAATAAAAAAATATATTAAAATATCAAAACTCTCAAATCCCACACTTCAAAACACACATTTTATTCAATCCTTCATCACCAAAATATATTAAAATATCAAAACTCTCAAATCCCACACTTCAAAACACACATTTTATTCAATCCTTCATCACCATCCAAGTGGTCGTCATGAATGTCGCCCATCACCGTCGCCGTCGTCATGACCGCCGACCATTGAAAAACATAAACAAAACACGTTGTCGTTGCTCGTGACATTGAAAAAAAAAGAAAGAAAAAAAAAACAGAAAACAAGTGTCATCTGAACCAGATTTTCGAACATAATACATGTTCGAAAATTCTACTATAACACAAAGTTCATGTTCGAAAAATTGATTTGAAAAATAAATGTTCGAAAAATTGATTCGAACATAAAGCTCCTGTCATGATGAATCCTGCAACGGGGCTATTTTGCCGAGTTCCTTAGAGAGAGTTGTCTCTCGCCCCTAGGTATTCTCTACTTACCCACATGTTTTCGGTATTAATTTGAGCACTCGTGTAACTACTAATAAAGCTCGAGGGACCTTTCTTTATGAGGGCTACCGGTGTGTCTAAGACTTTGGGGAAATAAAGACAAAAGTATGGTCGAGATTTGCTTTCACCCCAAAATAGCAGCTAACAAGAGGGAAATCGATTCAAAATAGGAGTTATTTTTGCAAATATGAATCCCTCCCTTTTCATTTTTAAAAAGTTTTCTATTTTTATTTGTTTGTAATATAATATATATGTTCGAAAAATTGATCCGAACGTCATTTTAAGCTAAAAGGGCCGTTCGCATTAATTTTTTGAACAATATTTGTGTTCGTATGAATTTTCGAACATATGCTTTGTGTTTGGAAAATCAGAGTCGAACGCCCATTTTAGCATTTGTTTCTTCTCCTTTTCCACCCAAATTTGTCACTTTACCTGACACAACTGCCATGGTGACAGAGACAACGTGTTTCTATGTGCATATTTTTTTTAATAGTCGGCGACTATAACGACAACGATGTTGATGGGCGGCGGCGGCGGTAATGATAACGATTTAGGTGGTGGTGAAGAAGTAGATGTGTATTTTGAAGTGTATGTTTGAGGAGTATTTTTGATATTTTGATTAAAGAAATTTTATTAGATGAAGATATAAAATAATGGTGTTTTTTTTTTATTGACGCAGAGCAAATATTGACTCAAATAAAAACACTGTAAATACTCTAATATTCCGAGAGGCGGCAAGCCGGCAAGGTAAACGAGGGCTTTCGGAAAATCATATTTTGTTTTTTTGAACAAATTAAAGAAAAGAAAACATTTTTATACTATTCAATTCTTCTTCACTACTTATCGATTCATTTTGGTTTTAATAACTTCTTCTCCACTCTCAAATCTGCAAAACCCTAACCCTAATTTTCGACCCAAATCCGTCTCACCATGTTTAGCAACTACGATCACAGACTAAACGATGCCGGCTCGTATCGTCAGCGCCGAAGGTATGTCCGCGGATTTGTAAAAATTTATCTGTTTGGATCTCTTTATCGAAAACTTATGAAGTAATTTACAGTTTTCTATTTTATTTAAATATCGTGATCTCAAGCTTAGCCTGTTTCTTGTTAACGCTTCTCTTTGGAATTAGCAGAATTGGAAATATATTTTTGTAATTACACGATTTCCCCCCTTTTGTTTATACTGTAGTGATTTAGGTCAGCCACAAATGATAATTCCACCTGCACCGCCCAGCTACGGCCGTGGTGGTCCAAGTCCTTACGGAGTTCATCCGGTTCCACAGCCTCATACGGTGAGTTTTGAGTCTGGTCGCGGTAGAGGTGGTGGGGGACGAGGGTTTGGTGGCAGAGGATTTAGCAATACTGGTGGAAGAGGTGGTGGTGATGGTGGTAGATTTGGCGGCTGGCGAGGTGGAGGTCGTGGCGGCTCTGATGGTGGCCGTGGTGGGAGAGGGGGTAAATCGAGGGGGGATGACTTGGACAGTATTACCCTTCCGAAGCAAGATTTCAGAGGCTTGATCGCTTTTAAGAAGGATTTTTATGTGGAGAGCCCATCGGTGAGGGCAATGTCCGAGCAAGAGGTTATGATGTATCGGGCGCGTCGGGAGATTACTATCGAGGGCCATGATGTCCCCAAACCAATCCGGATGTTTCAAGAAGCTAATTTTCCTGGTATTGCTTTTGATTTTTCGATCAAAATTTTTTCTTATATCATATCTCGATATAAATTTTGTTCTAGCGGACATGTCTAACGGTTAGGCTGTTATGCCGAGTTAACTTTTAGCTGTAGTTGGCTCATGGATCAGTTTGGTTTGCAGATTACTGCCTTGAGGTGATTTCTAGATTGGGTTTTGTTGAGCCGACTCCAATTCAATCACAAGGATGGCCGATGGCTTTAAGGGGTCGGGATCTAATAGGCATTGCTGAAACTGGTTCTGGAAAGACTTTGTCGTATTTGCTTCCTGCTTTTGTTCARGTTAGTGCTCAGCCCAGGCTATGTAAGTTCTTTTGGAAATTCTGGTCTTGATGWGATATATAATTTTTTTTRTSTGTGTACGAAATTTTATGACGAAAGTAAAATGAATTCTAGCGCAAGGTGAAGGTCCTATTGTATTAGTACTAGCACCTACTAGAGAGTTAGCTGTTCAGATTCAAGCAGAAGCTGCAAAGTTTGGGTCGTATGCGAACATAAGAAGTACTTGTATATATGGTGGTGCCCCGAAAGGACCTCAAATCCGTGATCTTAAACGAGGTGATTCACTTTGTCCGAACTATATTTTGTTTGTTAATGGAATTTTATTTTACTTTGTGCTGATAGTTATTTGGAATTTTTTTATCCTCACCGTTTTGCTAGGAGTTGAAATTGTTATTGCTACACCCGGAAGATTGATAGATATGTTGGAAGCTCAACATACTAATTTGAAAAGAGTAACGTACCTTGTGTTAGATGAGGCCGATCGCATGCTAGATATGGGATTTGAGCCCCAAATCAGGAAAATTATTTCTCAGGTGATAAATCATTTGTCTAACTCTTCATTTTTTTATTTTATTGTGGTGATTTGATTGCCTTAATAATTTGACTCGATGTAGCAAAAGTTGTTCTCGTCAACTAAATTAGCTGTTAAAATTTCAGGACCATATTCTTGAGTAGCTCATCCTTTAATGTGCTTGGACATTCCGAATTGTAATTATTGCAAATGTTCTTTGGATGGTTTAACCTTAAGAACACTTTATTTATGCCTTTTCTCAATTTAGTCCTTGGTTTTCCTTTTATTCACTTTAGCTTTTCATCCCGACTAAGTTGAACCATTTGCTACTGTTGCATATTCACTATAACAGTTTGACATTCTACCCCATAACATTTCACCGCTTTAGTAGCAACTATATCATTATTCTTATGTTACCAAATCTGAGTTCTCACTTCCTGTTCTGTAGTTGGCATCTTAAAATTTGAAACTAATGAGGACTGGCGATTTTAGGATTTTAGTCCTTATGAAAGTTGAAACAACATTTAAATGGCTTGCGCAATTTGTTGTGCCTCGTTTTCTTGGGGTACTTGATTAGAAGATTTAGGACTTTATAAACTAAACAGACAAGTTTCAGTGTATGCTGCAATGTACCATTTTTGTTTATTCTTGATATATGTACTTAATATTTAATGAACGAGTAGTAAAATCATCTTGGACTTATTTTCTACTATTGTGGTTAATAGTATCTTGTTCTGAAACTTCTGGAGATTAATGGAATCTTCCCAATGCAGATTCGTCCAGATAGGCAAACCTTGTACTGGAGTGCTACCTGGCCAAGGGAGGTAGAAACTTTAGCAAGGCAGTTCCTTCGCAACCCTTACAAGGTTACTGTCATTTTTATCCCTTACATATCTGTGCCTTGACCTTGAAAGAGCGCAAAAAGTATCTTATTTATAATACTGATCTATGAACTCCCGTAAACTATAATCTTCAATGTGTAACAGGTTACCATTGGGTCCCCAGGTCTGAAAGCTAATCATTCTATACGTCAAATCGTTGAAGTTATGACTGATTTGGATAAGTACACTAGGTGAAATAGACTATAGAAATTTGTTCGTTTTTATCCTGTGCTTACAAATCATTCAAATTTTATCTTCTTATCACATATTTCTCCTGCAGATTGATCAGATTGCTGAAGGAAATGATGGATGGAAGTAAAATATTAATCTTTGTGGAGACTAAAAAAGGATGTGATCAAGTCACTAGACAACTGAGAGTGAATGGATGGCCTGCTTTGTCCATACACGGTGATAAAAGCCAGGACGAAAGGGATTGGGTCCTGGCCGAATTTAAAAATGGCCGAAGTCCTATAATGATCGCCACTGATGTTGCTGCTCGTGGCCTTGGTAGGATTAGTCTAAAAGTTTAGGGTTTTCGTCTCTCAATTAGGGTCTACTTAGGCAAGTCTACCGGCTGTTCTCCATGTTCCTGAGAAATATTGTGGTTTGGGTGCGTAAGTTTGTGCGTCTGTGCCCATGTTAGATGCTCACTATAATTTTTCCTTGTGCTTACGAGTTTGGTGCTTTTAACATCATCGGAGGAATCAAAGTGGAATTGGAGGATAATGTTGTGTGTTATTATGGGTTAAGGGTTAATATCAAAAACTGACCTTGAGTTTTAACCTATTTATAGAAAAACCCCAATTATCTTTCAAAATTGTAAATACCCTCTTTATTTGATTGTCTTTTTGAAATGGCACCCTTGGGAGGGGGGTTATTGTTTTTATTGAGGTATCTGTAATTTTTTTTTTAACTAGGCTAAACCTCAGTAGTAGTTTTTGTATTTATCCCTCTAGGTAATGAATTTCATAGGTTTAATTTTGATTGGCCCCAAATGGATTAGACGCAGACATTGGATTTTTTCATAAAATAAAACTTTGTTATACATTGTGCTCCTCTTATATGTCTGCGTGGCATAATTGTAGCTAAAGTGCCCATCCACACACTTAAGGAGCTGGTAATCTAGACAGCCGGTTGACTCGTGCGAGATTATGCCATTGGTTGGACAATGATTTTGAGAATTATGGAAGGATCCGATCCTTATCCTTGCAAAGTAAGGTAGGCACATTTTGAAAGATGTGTTTTATCTTAAGCATGATTAAGGTTTGGATCTTAAGATTGCAGGGATAAGGTGGCTATATTGTGTCTCACTTCTCGTTCGGTTTGAATGTCTTATCTGATGGAAACTCTCTGTATTGTATGTATTTCTTGTAGATGTGAAGGACATAAAATGCGTCGTCAATTATGATTTCCCATCCAGTCTCGAGGATTATGTTCACAGGATTGGCCGGACGGGCCGTGCAGGAGCTGTGGGGACCGCTTTCACATTTTTCACCCATGGAAATGCAAAGTCTGCTAGAGAACTAATTAATATTCTGCAACAAGCAGGACAAGTTGTTCCTCCTCAACTTGCTGCTTTGGCCAGATCTAGTGGATCTAACACAAAGGGTAAGCATTAGTGATTTACTAGTTTTTGGTATGTAATTTGAACAAACCAGAAATGCTATTTTAGAGATGTGTTTAGTGAAGTTAGTTATAATGACAGCTTAGATCTATAAGATATTACTGATTTCAATTTACAATTCAAATAGTCAAAACTAAAGAAGGTTATCAAAGTAAAATTTTGTTGTCTTTTTTAAACAGCATATATGGTTCCAATAGTTTATTATGTATTCCGAAGAACTTATAAGCTCAGTCAAACGTGTTCGTAGTAGTGGATTTTGGATCAGATTGTATTGACGACTTATCTTCTTAAATTAATGTTTATGGCAGCATCTGGAAACAACTTTCGTTCGAGGGGACGAGGACGTGGGTCTGGCAACCGAACTTTTGTCTCTGGGTCTAATCATACCCCAATTGGTGGCAGATGGCCTTACTAGGCTTTAGGTTTTAGTGTGCTTCTAATTTGTGTAAAACTCTTTCAGACATGTTATGTTGAACTTTCCCTTTTCCCTTTCATGTTTTTGTTATGTTTAGTTTATACATATTTCTTCTCTTTAGGGGGTATAAATGTAATCTTTAAAAAAATCATGGGAGTTTTTGAAATTGGACTTACTAGGTAGTTTTCATAATTATTGAAACCTGAAACATGAGCTAATTAGATAATATATAAATATATACATACATATATATATATATGTGTGTGTGTGTGTTTTTTTTGAAAGTATAAGGTTCATTTGGCTTGATATTATCAGATTTAGATTCAATTGAAGGATTAAATGTGTGTATAGCTTTGGAAATAAAAGGAAAATGAAAATAAAGCAATTAAACTAACTAAATTAAGCTAAGAAATAAAATTGCAAGTTGGTCGTCTCGTCGAATGCCTCGAAATTGAAAATGCAAGCAACAATGAAAATTAAGCAAAAATAAGCAATGTTTTACCAAGTACAAGTATGAAAGCTCAAGGTACAACCATGTTTGCATGAACATAAAGACTTGAATAATGCAAATTGACAAAAATCAAAAGCATGAATAGAAAGAGCAATGATAATTGACGTCAAAGTTTAAAACTTTACGAGAAATATCAAGCAAAAAAGTATAGATCTAAGATTTAGCATGAAATAATGCATGAAAATAAAATCCTAAATAAAGCATATGAAATACTTGAAATAAAAACGATCAAGGACTCGATCTATGATCTAGACGTGTCACTCGTCTAGATTCCATGGACGATTCACAAGATCTAACAATAAATCATGAAACTAAGGCAAAAAGCATAAAATGAATAACATGCATGAAATTAAAAAACAAAACATAAAATTGAAAGAAAGTTTTGAATTAAAGGAAAAGAATAACAAGCTTGAATTAAATCGCATCAA
Source organism: Phtheirospermum japonicum (assembly GCA_014905375.1). NCBI lineage: Eukaryota > Viridiplantae > Streptophyta > Magnoliopsida > Lamiales > Orobanchaceae > Phtheirospermum > Phtheirospermum japonicum. The sequence goes on along the minus strand of BMAC01000224.1, from coordinate 1,214,528 downwards.
AATAAAATTCAAGGGAGTACTTGAATTCTTCATAGACTTACAAACCCAAGATAAAATTTGAAATTAAATCCACAGAGAGAAAATTATCCCAAACCCAAACTTACGTTGGGAGGAGGTGAGATGCTTACAAAAATGAGAAGTCTCATATTTATACTATGTTTAATTTGGTTTAAATGGGTCAAAATAGCTTTAGAGGCTTGAAATTCTCGAGTTTGACCAAGGTTTGACCCGAAATTGCCTCTTGGCTTGAGGTTTGGCACGAATTTAGGAAAGTTTGGGCGTGGAAATAGGCTTGGAGTTAGGCGCCATTCTGGGTGTTGCTAGGCGTGGAGTTAGGCGGCATTTTGGGCAAGGAGCTAGGCGGCATTTTGGGCAAGGAGCTAGGCGCCAAAGTAGGCCAATGCTGGGGGCGCTGGAGTAGGCTCTCATTTAAGCAAGAGTGGGCGTTGCTAGGCGTGAAAATAGGCAAGGCTAGGCTACCATTCCAGAATGGTTGTCCATTTTGGAGCATCTTGGCACCTATTTAGGCATGCAAATAGGTAGACTAGGTTTGAGTTTTGGCCTCCATACCTTAGCTTCAATTCAAATCATTAAGTCACCTATTAAATGATAATTTTAAATATCAAAACCAAAGAATTACACCAAACCTCCAATTAATTGAAGCCACTTAGTCCAATTAAATATAAAATTAAAAAGAAACACGAAAAAACAACAAAAACGATAAAATAAATGAAAAACCTAATACAAATCGATTAAAAACTAATAAAATTAACATAAAATCCTAATTAAAAATACGAGAAAAATACCACAATTACATGCAAAACAGTGCCTTATGGTGAAAACACTCTCGATCCACTAAATCTCATTGAATGCAAGCAAATATATTTGTTTTGCACGTTGATACATCTTATTTTGCACATTATAATATATTTATATGCACTACATATATACAAATAGACAACATGCCCTATCTGCCTTCATTCACAATTTCACATGTTGTCTTGAATTGTGAAGACTTGAGTCCTTAGGAGCAGAAGACTAAGGAACATAAAGTTTCATTCTTGGGTTGATATTTTCTATTAACAAGAAAATTTATGCATAGTGAAAGGAAAAAATCAAAATTAAAAAAAAAAAATGAAACCAGACTTTAAAAGCAAATCAGTTACAGAACATGAAAAAAAAAATAGACAAGTATAACACTAATCGAGTGTCAAATCGTCCAAGCAAGTCTTTGAGCCTCTCAATCATACAATTGATGATTCTCTATAACTTTCAATTTATCCTTTTTGCCTCTAATGTTGGATTTATGGATATCCATTGTATGACATAACTTTAGCGAGATGACACAGTTTCTCGTCTTCTTCTACAGCCCATTTCGACTGCAATTCAAGAAAAATGCACAATAAAATAAATGATTTTGCACATTCTTTATAAACTCAAATAAACTCAAGATTCAGAATACCGAACATATTCGAGAAACATCACTTGTGATTCGCGTAAAAGAAATTGTGAGAAACGAAAAACCCTAATATTTAGAAATTGAAAACCTAAAACTCAATTTATGCTCGAATATACTAAAATAAATTCAAGTTTCACAACGAATAATTGACTCGATACACATATACATTTGATTCGAGAAATATATATTGCGATTCAAGAAAATAAAATGAAAAAAAGTGAAACGTACCTTTTACGGACTTTGGCCCATGACAGATTGGCAACTCAATTCTGGAAATCGATGAACAAGAGAGAAGGGAAATAACAAATCTGGTAACGAAAAACCGATTAAAATCGATGAGAAAAAGACTGAATCAATAAGGCATAATCGATGGGAATTGAGAATCTTCTCAAGCAAGGCAATCGGGAAGAAACTGATTGGGGGAAATAAATAAGAAGGGTACGATATGTTTAATTAGAATATATTTGAATTATTGAAATGTCATCGAGAATTTTTCCACAAGCAATAAATTAGTGGTCAGGATTTATTCTCATTTCTCACCCAAGTATCCATTCTCATATGCTCATATATATATATATATATATATATATATATATATATATATATATATATATCACCCCTATATATTAATGCAAAATCCTACTTACCTATGTGTCTGTTTCGTATGCTTCGTTTGGCAAATAAAAAATTCTTGTACTTCGTTTGCTTATGTGTCATCCGACCCTAATATTTATTCAATTTAATACTCTTCTTTTTATTGTATCTTACCTAATTTAATTCTTTTATATGTTTTTCCTTGTTCAATACTTTTATTTGATTCTCTAATATGAAAATTTAAATAAATCATATATAATTAGTAGATAAGATCTAAACTAGTTATTTTAATTAAATGACAAACTACATATGCAATAATTATTATTACAAAAAAATTTTATTATGAAAATAATTAAATAAGTTTTACTGATAATAAAATTTAAAAATAATTTTATTTTTGGAGTTCAAATATTCCATATAGGTAAAATATGAGTTATTTACAATAATCTAAGTATGTAACTAAATATTAGTAATGTATTCAATCTAAACATAGAAATATTAAATTATATACTAATAAATAATAAATATTGATTAGACAGCAGTACAATGTGACACGAGTCGAGAGTATGACATCTTTTGAAAATCTCAAAGTATGGAAATAATAACTATTAAAAATTTTATTCTAAATATTAATAGATTAGACATGTACGAGGCATGGGTTGAGAATACATTATTTTAATTTTTTATTTTAGATTTAAAATTCTGTAATTATCACAGTTATTTTTTTATATTTATCTTTTGATAAGTTCCGTGTAATACACGGGTGTTAAACAAGTATATATTAATATAAAATCCTCATAATCTATGTATCAGGTTCGTATGTTTCGCTTGGATAATAAAAGATTTTGGTGCTTCTCTCGCTTATGTGTCATCCGAGAATAATATATATCTAATTTAATATTTTCCTTTTAATGTGTCTTGCCTAATTTAATATTTTATAATTATAATATTTAGCCTAACTTAACCGTTTTCTTTTATTATATTTTATCTAATTCAATAATTTTCTCTTATACTCCTAATATAAAAATATAAACAAGTCATATATAATTAGTAGAAAAAATATAAATTAATTATTTTAATTAAAAGAAAATTTACATATGAAATAATTTTAATTACAAAAAAAACTATTTATGAAAATAATTAAATAAATTGTATTTTTAATAAAAGTTGAAATAATTTATTATTAAAATTTTAAATATTTTTTATATTTAAATTATGTTATATTTGCAATAATTAATGTATGTAACTAAATAGTAATGAATTCAACCTAAATATAAAAAAAAAAACTATATAATAATTAATTAATTGATATTTATTAGACAATGACAATAATGTGAGAAGGTTTGAAAGTATGATACCCTTTGATTTTTTTAAATTATGTAACTATAACTATTAACAAAATTAATCTAAATATAATATAAAATAATTTAATAATAATTAATTAATATAGGTCAGAGATGGGTTGAATATGTGACATATTTTGAATTTTTATAAGTATTTAAATATAATTATTCACAAATTTAATCTAAATATTAAATATAATATTAATTAATAATTATAATAATTAATAAATTGAACAGGGTACGGGTTGGGAACACATTCTTTCAATTTTTTATTTTAAATTTAAACTTTGTAATTATCACAAATATTTTTTATATTTAGTTTTTTATATATATCGAGGGGTATGAAAAAAAAAAAAAACGAATTATGCATTTATCTATATTTACTGGATGAATTTACAATTCAAGTCCTATCGCTTAATGTTATTTTTTATTGGTCAAAGGTATTTGAAAAGTTATGAAATTTTGAAATACGTGGGACTGAAATTGCAAACTCATAAATTTTAGATACATGCAAGGGATTCGATAACACAAATTGAAACATAAGAAAAGTTTACGATACCTTCAAAACACCATACCCCACCCCCTCTTGTATTTATAATAATAGTAAATTTTTTAATAAAATAAAATAAAATTAATCTAATAATTACTATTGAGCCCCATAAATTGAGGAATTCTACAAAGGGAGGAATTGTGCCGTGTAGGCACCTATAAATTTTCTGAAACATATATAGGATGACACAAAACCAAAGTTTTGTTGGACCAAAATTATATATGCAAAAGATAATAGAATGAGCTTCAATGACAAAAGGAAATAAGAATATATTTTATAGTTCGGAACTTGCAAGTCCCTATGATGATTATATTTTTTTAAATTAATAAATACAATTGTGGTTTATAGCGTGGAACAAATTTATACCAGTAAGTAATTATTTACAACTAGGGGTTTTTATTTTTTTTCAATTATTAAGGACCGAAATTACCACGATAAGAACTTGTGAGCTCCAAAAATTGCAAGTTACCAATGGTACATTTTACTAAATTTCCCGCATCTAAAAAGGGCAATATCGTAATACAACCATTCCTCACTACTTTCACGAAACCCTTACTACATGCTCTCTATATAAATTCGTCAAAACCCTAATCCCCATTTCCTTCCCAAGCCGCGCCGCTTTCTAGTCTACCCTCCCCCAATCCATTTTCCGATCGCCCCAATGACGACTCGATACAAGAAGAACCGCAAGAAGCGCGGCCACGTCAGCGCTGGCCATGGTCGTATCGGCAAGCACCGCAAGCATCCCGGAGGTCGCGGTAACGCCGGAGGTATGCACCACCACCGGATCTTATTCGACAAGTACCATCCTGGTTACTTCGGGAAAGTCGGTATGCGCTATTTCCACAGGCTCAGGAACAAGTTCCACTGCCCCACCGTCAACATCGACACTCTCTGGTCCATGGTGCCGCAGGAGGTGAAGGACAAGGCGACCAAGGACAACGCGCCGTTGATCGACGTGACGCAGTTCGGTTACTTCAAGGTCCTCGGCAAGGGTTTGCTGCCGGCCGACAAGCCTGTTGTGGTGAAGGCGAAGCTCGTGTCGAAGAACGCCGAGAAGAAGATCAAGGAGGCTGGTGGCGCTGTGGTGCTCACTGCTTAATTAGGTTAATTTTTGATGAATTGCTGTTTTTGAATTGTACGAATTGGCGACTGTTATATTTTCTGGATCTAGCTCCTTGAGATATGTTTTGCAGTCTATTAAAATGAATCTGTTTTTATTAAGTCTATGTTGTTTGCAGTTGGATTTCATCATTGCTGTTTCTCTGAATTTACCTTCAATTAGATTAATTGCATAATTAATTGATCACTAGTTTGGGTATCTGTTTTTGTTGATGTGAATCTATTGGAGTTTGCTGCTAAACAAAATGTTTTGTTTAGCTTATTTGAAATTTTGTTATGTTTGGTTGTTTTTTTTATTCTTTTTTGCTTGAATGTTTGCTTAATATCTTTGACATATCATTAGATTGTTGTCTAATTCGATTTTATAAGCCCCTTTTAACATATCTTTGATAATGTTACTGTCTATTCTGTTATGTGTTCTTATTGAGTTTGGGTTGCAAAATGTGGCCTAAAGCGCATGGTCATGGTTTGGTATGCGTCCTCAACATGTTTATTAGTATCGTAAGTTGTTTGTGAAAATGGGTTTGAGGGTTTTGACTCGCCTAGCACTTGCATTGATCTACAAACTTGCTTGTGTTATCTTTTCTGTGGCACCACTTTATATGCCTTAGCGCATGCCTTTGAAAGAGGCGATCGACTACTCTGATGTGGTTTTGATGTTGATGACTATTTGACCTTTTTTTTTGGCTTTATGTTTGATATCGACTTCCGATATAAATTATTGTTGATTTTGATATGGTTAATTTTTGGAGGAGTATATACTTATGACATGTTTTCGTGTTTTTTCTCGTTTGTAAGTTTTGTGTTTGGATGTTGGATTGAAGTGCGAGGATTTGTGCATATGAAGTCATTGTTAATTTCCTAGGGAGCGCTTCATTTTTTGTTCTCATTATCAGAAAATATTGCATCACTAAGCCTGGCCTGTGGTCTTTCTTGATCCAGTCCTTAATAGTCAGGACTTAAGTCTTGGGCACACATTTTAGAGACCAAATCCAGTCCTAAATAGTCAGGACTTAAGTCTTGAGCACACATTTTAGAGACCAAAGCAACCTTTAGGGCCTGTTTGAAGCATTTGTTGAATTCTAGCATTCAGAATCTTTCTTATGTTAAATTATATTTGTATTTAGTAATACTTAGTTGTTTGTGTACTTGATTTTTGAGTCTTAACCCAAACAAGCTCTTAGGTCTTCAAAATTTTGCCCTTGCGAATTTAGGCATTCCCGGGGCAAGTCAAATTACTATGTACACGCGGGTGTACATTGTACCACACACCTGGTGAAGAGTATATCTTAAATACGATAAATATTTATATCTATTGAAATATTTTTTTTGTATTTCTTGTGATATATTTTCATTTTTACCATCATAAATATGCATTTATGAACATATTATAGACATAAAAATGTTCATATTTGTTATGATAAAAATAATCATGTTTATTTTGATAAAAGGTCTCCACATGATACATATAATACATATTTTAATAAATGTATAAATATATGTCAATTATTTGAAATGTGATAAATATTATTTTTAATTTAATGAATATACTACAATTTTTCAGATATAAATGAACATGTAAGTATTACCATCAATCATAATAATGTACAACCGTATTGTCCTGTCACTATTTTAGTTCTTGGCCCTGGTGGGCTCAGCCCACCAATATTTCTGGCCCCATTTCAGAACTTGGCCCGATGGGCAGTCTGGTCCACTCTGGCCCATTGCAAGGCAAATGTTTTATTACGTGGTCATCTTTTTATTTGTGTGTGTGGTCTCATTTCCATATTTATTTTCAGTTTCGCACTGATTATAAAAAAAAATAAAAATTGTTTCAATCTTTTTCACAATAAAGAAATTCAAACCATAATACAAAGAAAGGGAAAACAATACGAACCATTGAGAAAAACAAAGAATTGGAATAAACAGCAGATGAAATTTTGTTACAAGCAAAGAAACAAGAACTCCATAAAAATAAGTGTCAATAAAAATATTATTTCACAATGAAATGGAATGTGAGAATGTTACTTTTGTACTCTCCATCACCCTAAGGATTGAAGACAAAAACAAGTATATTAAGACAATATTATAAATGTAGTTAAGATTGTTAAAATTTTGCTATTTTTTCACGTTATCCTTATATTAAATAAAAAATTTGATTTTTTTGACTTGCAATAAATAAATTGAAATAACTAGGGGTTTTTAGTTTTTGATGGGTAATTGATTAATATTTGGAAAAAGCAAACAACCATACCTATAATTTGGTAAGGAAAAAGGAAAATACATGATATTAACAATTTTGAAAAAGAATTGTAATTCTTTATAACTAGGTGAAACATCCGAGGTAATTTATAAAATTATTCCCAAGTCTAATTATGGCTACCCACTACATAAATCATCCAAATGTGAAA
>BMAC01000224.1:1143975-1206799 GCA_014905375.1 Phtheirospermum japonicum | reverse complement strand
AAAAAAAAAAATAAATACTGTCACTTGCCAATATATATAGGGTCGATAATGGAATGTGGTTAGTGGACAATTTATAGCATCTAATTTAGCCTCACTTAATGATGTCTTTTCAGCTTTGCAAAGTAAAGGGATGTCTCATATTTACGTGCTGAGTTTGATTTCAATCTTTACATTTTTTTTTTCTAGAAGATAAAAGTGAAATTTTGTGGGTGTAGATAAAATCCTAATGAGTCTATGAAATGTGGCACATGAGAATGATGTAGATAAAATCCAATGAGGCGGATACACATAATATTTACATATAATTTTAAAAAAACAAAAAACTCATGACCTCATTATTCAATATGAATCTAATAGGCCAGAGCAATATTAAATGGAATTTAATTGGAAGAAAATAATGTCTCTAACAAAAATAAAATTCGATATTACCGAAGTTATATTTATTTTTTACACCATCTTCCATTGATAATATTACAATATAAGAGGATATTTACATGTTATTGCTTTACAAAAACAATCAAATATTGCAAGAAATATTAACATCAATTACAAAAATGGTATGAAAAACTCAAAGAAGTAACTAATGATATGCATTGAGTAGGCTTTTTCTTCATTTCTAGTTCTTAATCAAATAATAACCCCAACTCAATAACAAAATGAAAATAGTTTTAAAATGTCACCTTTAAGATTAAGTGATACATCTACTGACGTCACAAATAAAATAAGAAAAGCATAGTGACAAATTTTGGTAGAGTGAGTTACAGCTAAGTATGAGTAGTAATTTTTGTCATTGTCAATAAAAACAATTTATAGACATGTTTATATTTTTTCTGATGAATTTGATAACTCACCAAATTACCTATCTACTTGTATTGCATTAGTATTGGGTTCTGACAAAAACACCATAAAATGAGACAATTCCAAAGTCATTAGTCCTTAGTTTTCAACACCGTTAATTTACACAACATATACTAATTGATTTTATAAATTTATTATAATGATAAAACAATTTCTTATAATATAGCCATAACTTTAACATTGTTCTTCAACCCTCATATACTAGTGAGTGAACCCCAAATCTGAAGTCCGAAATTGGCCCAATAATCAATTTAGTGGGTGCCGACCTTTAATATTGATTTGACATAATTATCATCCATCATCATCATCAAATATGGTAGAGTATTTTCCAAATTTAAGAAAAGGTGAAAATGTCATTTCCAATCATTGGCAGATTTGTGGCCCAGAATTTTGATATTTTGGATCTAATTCCTACTTTTAAGGTGGTGGAATGCAGGTGTGTTTATTCTATTTTTTAAAATTTAGGTAAAAATATTGATAATTCAAAATGTATTTATTTCCGTGTGAAAGTGAAATTATGTTTGGACAGTAATTCTGAAAAACAATATATTTTTACATTCTAAAAGATGAGAGACGTGCTCGATAAATTTAAAATAAAATGATGTAAAAATAAAAATCTTAAAAATGATGGTTTCCAATGAAGATTCTTATATGTAGTTAATATAATTGATTAATACTATATAAAATAGTGATCATATTTTCTCAACAAGAACAACAAAGTAACCTTTCTTATAATGAGCTAGACATCAACCCAACCACCCAACACATGAAATTTGTCCAATCTATTGAAGATTTTTAAATTTGTTTAAAAACAAAAGCTTTATTGATGTAATGATGTAGAATGTGAATGATTTTTTCTTCTATCGGCATATATATGAAGGCGCTTATAGAAACAACATTTTATCAAATGATAGTATCTACTTATCATAGGCCAAAGGACTCATTTATGTCATGTCATGCAGTTAAATTAATATGCTAGTCCTAGTAGATGTTTTGTAAATTACATTAAAGTCCAAATCAATGCTTGTTGATGTTTTGTAGTTTCATTCAAAGTCCAAATCAATGTTTGATTGATGTTTGTAGTGACATTAAAGTCCAAATAATGTTTTTTTTTTTTTTTTTTTTTAAATAATAAGGTACACAAACATTAGTCATTGCTACGCATATGCAACTAGGTCAAGATTCTAATTTATTTATTATTATTATTAATTTACTCATGACGATGATCTCAATTAACTATAATTTAATTCGTATAGAGTAAATCATAAACTATGGGCCGGCTCGCGGGCCGGACAATTTAGAACAACTCATTTATTTGGAAAAAAAAATTATGAATACCTTATACAATTCATTATTTTTCCCTTTAATTGGAGTCTTTTTCTAATATTATAAATTTATAATATTAATAATATAAGAATGTTTATTGAAAAAAGAAGAAGAAAAAGCTGGAGGGTCGGCCCACTCTGCCCGTAATATTCCGCGGTCTTAACGGAGCGGGCCAAATAATCAATAGTCTGGATCCGCCCGTTTCCACGAGTTGATGGTCCGCCTCGAGTTTTGGTCCGTTTTGACAGTGATAATTATAATGCAATAATCTGTAAATTATAAATAAGATAAATTAATCTAGATAACCTCGTGCGATAAAATCGTTTTATTAGTTGTGTGGCATTGTTATATTCGAATTTGAAATCCGAGAGTGCAATTGAATCCAAAAAAAAAAAAAAAATTCAATTTCAGTTCGTTAGAAAAGTGATCACTTCAAAATTGTTGTTGTATATAATTTTGTTTTTAGAAAATACACTATTCACTCATTCTCGACTATTCTATCTTCAATTTTATTTGCATTACAAAAAACTAATTATTATTTCACATTTTTCTTGAAATTAATTATTCATCCATTCCCATCAATTTTAATCTTTACACTCTCATATCATATCAATTTACCTCTCAGAATTTCTCTTTTCTTTCCACTTTTTTTTTTTTAAAAATATTTTTTAACTTGAAAAAAAAAATCAAAAAAGAAAGTATACCGTCCATGCCCTCGGCCCTACTTACGGATCCATAAGGTACCTATTGTACTATTATTATTGTTGGCATTATTTTGGTTAGGGAAAGGATTGCTCAATTATTGTATTGGAATCCAGAATATATGTGTGGCCATGCATCCACATGGATTCTTCTTTTTTTCTTTTTTTTTTTTAAATAAATAAATTAATGCAAGTACACAGCGTCCTCAATTAGTACCTGCAACTTGTTATATTTAATGTAACTAAAGACCAAAATCGATGCTGGGTTGAAGTTATTTAGAAATGGTTTAAGGTTTTAATTATAGGTACATTCTTATCTGCCTTTGTCATTATCAAAAGCATAGTGACATGGAGACAGCTTAGCTTAGCAACATAATATAATAAACTATAATCTTGATAATTTCGATCCAAATCTTGATAAACTATTAAACTTATACATATCTAATTGATTTGTAAAATTAAAAAAAAAAATAAATAATAAAGACGTTAGACGAAACATATACCAATATAAGACTAATATTACTTATTCACAAATCATGGATAATGACTTAACACAAGTCATTTACACGGAAGTGAGAATAATGTGAACATGATGAGAGAAAGAATATAAAAATTAAAAAAAGTAGTATTATTTGAGGTGTTATGTTTTGTACAATTATATATGTATATTTTTTATAATTATATATAAGTGTTATATATGAAAAATAATTATCATTGCATACAATTTTTAAATTATATCAAATAACGGCCTTATTATGAAAAGTTCATTGTTTTAGGGGACTCAAAAGCAAATGCTCCTATCACTCCGCACTTATCTCATAAGCCCTCCGATCAAAAAAAATAAAAAATAAAAAAGAAATAAATCCAAATAATTTCCTAAAAATATATTTACGAAATTTCACTTTTATAAAGCCCTGATCACGTGTATCTATAAATCTCCCTTTCCCCGTACTCTCTCTCTCTCACACAGCATTTATAGAGAAGCTTTACATACAGATAGATACAGGGGCATTGTTGATCGGAGCGAAAACCTAGCTCTCACCTTCGTTTTTCACTGATTTTCGCATCGGAGAATCTATACGTACGCGAATCTGTATCTCTGAATTGTGGTGGCGCTGGTCGTGGTGGTGGTGGCGGCGGCGGCGTCGGAGTGAAGGAGTTCGAGTGGTTTTGCTGTATGTCAGTAGATTGCGACACGCATTGCGGTGGATCCGGTGAGCTTGCGAACCAGTTACAATGGCCACAACTCAGAAAAAGGCGACGCTTCCTGCTCCGCAGACGGCTGCTTGTTGCGCCGCTCCAGGCGTCGGCGATTCGACCGCCGTAGTCCGTCGCGAGTCTGCATCGGCCACCCCTGCCGCTGCTGATTGGAAAGTGTCTCCCGAAGATCAGCAGAGCAAGAAAGCTGCTGCCGTTGCGTCCTTGATTAGACCGGAGCCTTCTTCTGTTGCCACCGCTAAAGGTATTTTCCTCTTTCGTTTTCGTTTGCCAAATGCGATCATAAACACATAGTATATTTTTTTAATTGTTATTTTGGTTTCTTATCCCTAATGTTAGAAGTCAGGATACATTTAGATTTTAACACCACAGTCTACATGCATGTGATGTGCATCTCGTGTTCGTGTTCTTGATCTTGAATGAAATGGTGGTATTGTTGAAGATATTGATCGGATTGATTAGTCTCTGGCGTGTCTCTATCTGTTTTACCAGTTCTTGTTGTTTTGCCTTATTTTCTTGTTCTCTGTTTTGTTCTCGTGAAATTGATTAAAAGGATTATGCATATGATTTTCTCTGTTTTGCATTTTGAACTGATCGTTCTTCCAAATATTTGGTAAAAACATGGATAAGAAAAGGAATGATCTGATTTTGTTGAAAAAAAAAATAAATAACAAACACTATTTTGAGTTTTTTATCTGACAGTTAATGTAAGTGTTCAAGTTTGGTGGATTTTTTTTTAATGATACTTGTTCCTATAACATTTTATAGATATCATAGTTTTTAGGATTTATTATTATTATTATTATTATTATTATTATTAGGATTTAAGGTCCATCGTATAACGAGGTATATGCTTTTCTAATCAATGAAGTTTTCTGTATCATTTATAAAACCAAAAGATGTTTGATTAATGTTCAAATCATCATTATTGGTAGAAGAACTCTTGCTACAATAAACGATCTGAATTATTTTGCCTTCTCTCTTCATTGTTGTGTTACAGTTTCACTTTATTATTTGTATCTATTAAGCATCAAATCAGTAATTTAATTTGATTTTGAATTCATGAACAACGTGAGTGAACTGTGTTAAATCACACTAAATCGACTTTGGGAAACACTACTCTTGGCATTCATTCATTTTGGTGAATTTGTTCTGTTATATTCTTTCTTCCCCTTTCGTAACCTTGTCTCCTTCGTAGCCACCAAGTGTTTAATTGACTGACGTGGTGGCTGACCACCTGACCTTCAATGCCCTTCCGTAGTCGTACATGTGTATTGCTTAATTTCTGGCAAGATTTCACACTGGACAGTGAAATGCAATAACATAAATCGAGCTTGCCAGAAGGATATATATATATATAATTTTAAATATCGCTGGATGTTTCTATGTGCAGTTACACGTGTGGTAATTTTCATTGGTTTGAGTAAGAAGATTGGCTGACCAACCTTATCTCTATATGCGTTGCTCTTCTGTACTCAATTTTCTACATAGTGGCTTGAAGAATAGATCGATGGATGTTAAAACTCTATAACATTGTTGTTAAGAATTACATTTGTACATAAGACTTGGTTGTTATTTGATGCTGTGCTTATTCAGGGATCCCGGTCATGACAAGGGCTCAAACGAAACATCCTTTGGATCCTTTATCTGCTACTGAAATCTCTGTGGCCGTGGGTACTGTTAGAGCAGCTGGAGCCACCCCTGAGGTACACTAAAATTATCACTGATATGTTACGCATGTAATTATTATCTCAAGTGTACATGTCATTGTATTTTTGGCCTCACCACTTTTCCCTCTTTTTTATCTCCCCTTCAGGTTAGAGACAGCATGAGATTTATTGAAGTTGTTCTGTTGGAACCAGATAAAAATGTTGTGGCACTGGCGGATGCGTATTTCTTTCCCCCTTTCCAACCATCACTGTTGCTTAGAACTAAAGGAGGACCTGCAATTCCTAGCAAGCTCCCACCAAGGCGAGCCAGACTAGTCGTCTACAATAAGACTTCCAATGAGACGAGTCTGTGGATTGTTGAGTTGACCGAAGTACATGCAACAACTCGAAGTGGACATCATCGAGGAAGAGTCATTTCCTCTACTATTGTCCCTGATGTTCAGCCACCAATGGTATCTTGGCTATACTGAAACCCTTTTTTTTCTCCCTTTTCTGGCCCTAGCACATGGCGTGAATGGGCTTAGCAAATGTTATTATTGAGCATTGATCGAAGGTTTAAAAATTATGAGCATATTAGGCTTATAAATTTTGAAGGGTTAATTACAGAAGCTATTGTTGAGACTTGACTTAATTGCAAAAAACACAGTTATCTATAAAAATTACAAATGCCCTTCTGAGTTTTGTGTTTGTTTTACAAATAACCCCATCTATAGGTGCATTTTGTAAAATAATAAACAATGTTGATGGAATATTTGTAATTCATAGATAATTTTTTTTTTTTTAATTTAAGCTAAACCTCTATGGTAGTTTTGTATTCACCTTAACTGGAATTCAGAATATGCTTTAAACATCATGTAAACTTGTCATATATCAGTTGAAGTTTTGTGTGGGGAAAAAGGAAAGTTGGTTTCTGCTACCTATTTTTCTCCACCTTGATTATAGTATAGTGTGGTAATGACTCTTTGATAAATATGATTATAAAACTATTTTTACCACAATGGTTTGGAATTGGAACAGTTTAACTGCCTTTCAATCAGTGATCATTAGTGTTACAGTCCAAACCTCATGATAGCCTAGGAGTATGGGTGTTGAGACGCTCAGTAGTCTGATATCTTGGCATATTGCTCTGATTTTTCTGTCTTTACATGAATCCACGTGGGTTGGCTTAATGGATCATATTTCTGTTTTTTATCGACTATGACACATGAACATGATAGAATATGATTCAATGGCTGAATTTATTTCATTTTTCCCAATCGTAGGATGCTGCCGAATATGCTGAATGCGAAGCTGTTGTCAAAGATTACCCTCCATTTATAGAGGCAATGAAGAAGAGGGGTATTGATGACATGGATTTAGTCATGGTTGATCCCTGGTCCGTAAAATATGAAAAATAAATGTGCTCATGACTTATCCTTGTTAAATACATCAATTATTTAATGGTCTTTGTTTGTGTTGAATGCTACTGCAGGTGTGTTGGTTACCACAGTGAGGCCGATGCTCCTAGTCGTAGACTTGCAAAACCACTTATATTTTGCCGGACAGAGAGTGACTGCCCACTCGAAAATGGTTATGCGCGACCTGTCGAAGGAATTCACGTGCTCGTTGATATGCAGAATATGGTGGTAATTGAGTTTGAAGATCGTAAGCTTGTTCCATTGCCTCCAGCTGACCCACTTAGAAATTATACTCCTGGTGAGACAAGGGGAGGGGTAGATAGAAGTGATGTGAAACCCCTTCAGATATTACAACCTGAAGGTCCAAGCTTCCGAGTCCTGGGACATTATGTTGAGTGGCAGAAGGTATTTTCTTTCTCTTTATATTTTACCCATTTGATTAAAATCTTCATTACGTGAAGTTTGAATATAATTTTGTGAAATGTTGGTTGACAGTGGAACTTTCGCATTGGTTTCACCCCGAGGGAGGGTTTGGTCATTCATTCTGTTGCCTATGTGGATGGCAGTCGGGGTAGGAGACCAATAGCCCATAGGTTGAGTTTCGTGGAGATGGTTGTACCCTATGGGGATCCTAATGATCCTCATTATAGAAAAAATGCATTTGATGCTGGCGAAGATGGCCTGGGGAAGAATGCTCATTCTCTTAAGAAGGTATCACTCTTATACACTGCTGATAGTCCATTTAGTTTTAGTTTTATAGCACTTTCATCCATCAGTATGAAATGGTACACTCTTAACTCACTTTTCCATATCAGGGATGTGACTGCCTGGGATATATAAAGTACTTTGATGCTCATTTTACGAACTTCACTGGAGGAGTCGAAACTATTGAAAACTGTGTGTGCATGCATGAAGAAGATCATGGAATCCTATGGAAGCATCAAGACTGGAGAACTGGCATTGCTGAAGTCCGAAGATCAAGGCGTCTCACTGTCTCTTTTATCTGTACTGTGGCTAATTACGAATATGGGTTCTACTGGCACTTTTATCAGGCAAGTGGAACGTATTCACCATGTCCTTGCTTGTGTTACATTTTCATATTAGATGACTGACTACGTAACATTTCAGACTTCAGATTAATGGCATGACACTGCAAGCATCTAATCCACGACTTTGTACTTTTACTAGAATATTAATACAAATTAGTTGGAAACTTGGGTGCTTTCTACTATTTGATTAACTGATCTTCATCCTTTTCGTTTATCTTATGAATCTAAGTGGGCATCTAGACTAGTTACTCAACCGAAATGTTTTGTTTTATCATCCTGCAATTTAGATTATCTGTTGTTGGGTGCAGGATGGGAAAATTGAAGCGGAAGTTAAACTAACTGGGATTCTTAGTTTAGGAGCTCTGCAACCTGGAGAATCTAGGAAATATGGTACAACAATTGCACCAGGACTATATGCCCCCGTTCATCAGCACTTTTTTGTTGCTCGGATGGATATGTCGGTTGACTGTAAACCTGGAGAAATGCACAATCAGGTGTGTGGTTATGAATTTTATTTTTATTTTCTTTTTGGGGTTTTGGTAGCCAGTAGTAACATCAATTCATTTAAATATATCTGATTTGGTGGTTTTTCTTGACTTTAGCATGGTAGAAATAATGTTGATGATGATGCTTCAACTCCAAGAAAATAATTTTTCTTTTTATTTGTTTCTTCTTACGACGATAGCCATTCTGTGTAGGTTGTTGAAGTGAATGTCCGAATTGAAGAACCTGGAAATGACAATGTGCACAATAATGCATTCTATGCTGAGGAGACTTTACTTAGATCTGAATTAGAAGCCATGCGTGATTGTGATCCGTTATCAGCCCGCCATTGGATCGTAAGCATCCTTACCCTTTCATTTACCGAATTTCTTTTTAGTAATTAAAAATGCAACTTTACGTTACCCATCCAATTTCTTTGTGGTTATATTCCTGTCTTTTTGAGGTAGAAAGTTCTATTTACATTGTTTCTTGTTCTTCTCTCAAGGACAGGAAGAGTCTTATATATATATATATATATATATATATATATATATATATTTATTTATTTATATACGTGCTGGGCAGAATCTCTAGTCTGTGCTCAATATGCCATGAGATTAATTAGGTTGATCTAAATTTTACATCTGATTATGTATTGGCCTTGTTCCATTCAATTTTTGCAGATAAGGAACACTAGAACCGTCAATCGGAGTGGACAACTGACTGGCTACAAATTGGTGCCTGGTTCTAATTGTTTGCCATTGGCTGGTCCGGAGGCTAAATTTCTGAGAAGAGCTGCATTTTTGAAGCATAATCTGTGGGTTACACAATATGCACGCGGGGAGGATTTTCCTGGAGGCGAGTTTCCCAATCAGAACCCACGTGCTGGGGAAGGTTTGGTTTCTTGGGTGAAGCAAAATCGCCCACTGGAAGAAACTGATATCGTTCTCTGGTTAGTTCTCAAGTTGCTTTTCAGAAATATGTTGCTTCGGTTTTCATGTGAGGTCTTATACATGAACACAACACTGCATTTATTGTTGACCAAATGTTCAATCTAGCTTCAAAATACGCAAATAAATAAATAAAAAGTAATTATAAATTGTTGTCTATTCTACCATTCTAGTTTAAAATTATATATCACTTTTTTATTCTTGATAATTTTTTAAAATTTGATTTGGCTCACTGGGGGTGGCTTTTACTAGACTTTAAAGCTGGCCCTTTTTTCCTTTATTTGTGAGCAAAATGTAGTGTTTGGGTATTGTTTGTAATTTTTATTTGATTCTCTGTAATTTTCTGTATTATTTGGATGAAGATATGGGATGTTTAGAGTAGAACTTGGGGGTCAAGGTAGAATAGAGAGAGAAAGGTAGATGATGAAGACAGAATGAGAATAATTGTAATTCCTTAATTGCTTTCGTACATCAACCTCAGCATACATATATCATGTGGAAGGACCACTTCTTAATAATTACTGTTTTGCCCATTAAATATCTAATATTTGGGCCTAGCTTAACAATGAAAAGTAACACATCTAATTAATTTAACTTGCAAGCCCAATAAAACCTGTCCAGACCATTAATCATATATTGCCCATTTCTTTTAGCTCCAGCCCGCTCGAATCGGGTAACGACCCGCACCGCTCCATCAAATTACAATTTACCAATTCTGTTCCAAAGAACTCATCTTTACCAGCCCATTCCCTCAAATTAGGGTTAGCATTCCCTTTCCCCCCGATTTCCTCTCCCGGTAACCCTCCGGCCATGACACAAAATCAAAGTTTGCCTTTATTTTGTTTTGTAATTCCACTTTTGTTGAGTTTGATAATTCTTGTTTTTGACATTATCTTTCATAGTTTCATGATTATTCAGGATTGCCCATCTTTCCTTCTTTTTTTTTTAACTTATATTTATTCATGTAGGTATGTTTTCGGCATTACACATGTTCCTCGATTGGAAGACTGGCCTGTTATGCCTGTGGAACACATAGGGTTTGTGCTTCAGGTATGTTTTCAGAGTGTAAAATGATTCTTTATGACCCAACTTTTTAGCTCAGCAACGGCTTTTGCTATTAGAGATTAATTCATCACGAAAATTGGCAAGTTTCCAATCTTTTTTTCTGTCTTATATATTAATTGTATCAGGCTAAATACTTTAGATTTTCTCTTAGATAAAAAAACAGAATTCTTTCAGATTTTCTTAATGTGTGCTGAGCTGGTTTTTATAATGATTAGATAGTACATTGTAGACTATTATCTAAGAATCAAAGACGTTATTAATATAGTTGGCTCAGTTTTCCTTGTGAAGGTTTGTTTATAACTTATGAAGATTTTTGTAATTTTTTCAAATAAAAATTTCGAATTGTGATAATGTGGGTTTGTTGCTTGTGTGGTGCAGCCTCACGGATTTTTCAATTGTTCTCCTGCGGTGGATGTTCCACCCAGCGCTTACGATATGGATGCAAAAGAGAGCGACGTGAAAGACAATGTGGTAGCCAAGCCTGGTCTGATAGCAAAGCTCTGAAGGAGAGGTATACAAATAAGCCTTTTGCTATTTTGTCGACCCACACCTGTACATACACTGCTGCTGCTGGTTTTAACGTTTTCTTTAGTTCAGTTCTATGTGTTTGCTAGTTTGTTTGTGACCTAAATATGCACTTGGTTGTTAAATTTGCCCTTTTCGTTTGCTGTATTCATTTCAGAACTCTGAATCCTCTATATCGTATTTTGTAATCATTCTTGTGTGGATTCATTACACTTGAATGTTTTGGTTGGGGATAATCACAAAATACCCGGGTTTTTTTTGTTTTAAATAAATAATTCCAGTTATGTTATAAACAACATATTAGAAACGCACCCTTAAGATTTGTAGTTTGCCCTAGAGTTTTTCAGAGATGGGCTTTGAGTTCTGCAAACAAGTCGAGCTCGAGCACTTCGCTAGTAAGCTTGTGAGCTCGACGAGTTGCTTGATTATGCATGGGTTTACCTTAATAATCCTATTTTATAGTACCAATTACAAAAATACCACAAGTTCGATTGATTTAATTACCAAAAACTCGAGTTGAACTCTAGCTTTTGTCAAGCCGAGCATCGTCGAGCATATTTATTCTTGTTTTTGGATCTCGAGTAGTAATTTTCTTGGCTTGTCGAACTAGAGTACAAGTGAAATAGTCAATCTTGGCTCGAGATCGTGAATACACGACTCGGCTCGTTTGCTGCATGGATGAGACACATGAAGTCTAGTTAACCCCACTAAATTTGTAGTTGGCGATTGGGGTGAGTGACCACGCCCATAAAATGACACTGAAATTTATGATAGAGACGCGCCCCCAATGATAGACCTATTAGATCCATTTTTATATAAATAATAAATATATATTGAAAATATGTATCTAATTTCAATAAAAAAGGGTTACTCGCCGGATTCATGTTTGAAAATGGAAAATTCATACCTGAGTGCACATTATGCACTCTGTTTCTTTCTAAACGATGGTATATGTGTCTTGTTATATGAATATGAGTGTTATATGTGATAATTATGATCGTTGGAAATACATTTGAGATCCAGTCTAAGTAAAAGTGTAAGTGGACGCCGTCGACCAATTTCGACGGAATTCTTAGGTGCGTCCTGTCAAAGATGATTATGTATGTTTTGTGCGGTGAATATCCAAAGCACATATAATCAATACAAAATATACATATTCATCACACAATATTTATATTTATCACACAAAACACAAATATTCATCGTACAAAATATATTCGGTTTCCTTACAGAATTATCTCCAAGTTAGGGCATTTTATTGTTGTATATTAATTTTATATTCAATTACAAAATATATTCTGTTTCTTTACATAATTTATTATTAATAATAATAATATTATAATATTATTATTCGCTGGTAAATCATTTTATTTATTTTTAAGTAAGAGAATATTCAATCAGAATTTTTTTCCCCCTAAAACAAAAAAGAATCTCAGAGCTTGGGACTTGGGGGAATCTGTTCTGGTGAAATAATTAATTATACACCTGTGTGAGTAGTGATTTAAAAAGTGAATGCCAACTTATTTTCAAAATAAGATCTTATTTTAACAATTTTCTTCGGTTTTGACGATTGTAATTATAAATTTGTATGCGCCTAAGAAAATCTTTTAAATAAATAGAGTCAAACACCAAATTAATCAAAAATCTAGATGGTATTGGTGTGCAGTCTCTCTCTCGTTCTCTTCTGGGCCATTGGTCCCAATAAAGTACCATTTGAACTCATAAAATAATTGGTTGCAAAGGCTCTTTCTTCTTTATTTGGTCCATTACTCCAATTTCTGTTTGTGGTGAATGGCTTCTTAGTTGGGTACTACTCTTGTGAGCTCCGATTATAGAAGCTAATTACTTGGACAAATGGACAGGCCCATTTTTGTCCCTTTGTAAGCTCAAAGTGTTGCAAAAATGCAAATAAACCACAAAAGTGGGAAAATGATGGGGACACAAGTTATTAGTTTGACATCAAGTAGTTAAGAATTGAAGATAGTGAGCCAAAATGGAAACAAAGGGGTAACTTAAAAAGGGCTATTTACATTTTAAGATGGGAAAAAAGTACCTCATATTCATGACACGTGTATTCATATTCATCGGATGCTCGGATCATGCCATATGTTTTAATTTATTCTATATTCGTTATCCACACAGGGTCGGGTCCAAATCCGGGTCAAATTTTATTCTATATTTTAGTTGGAATATAAAAATAAAATTATACTATTTCCAGCTTCTTCTCGAAAGTCAATAGTACGGTTAAAAAATCGGAACGAGATGGTTAAAGTTTAACAACAATTAGGTGCATTAATTTCCATAATTTGATTAGTAATGATGCATTACTTGGCATCATGAGGTTATTGAAATATGATTAATCGAAGATAAAATTGAACACGTGTCGATCATACGTTCTTGGTAAGTTCTTCTCTTTTATCTATATAAGTTATTATTGCTTTGTCATGTCATTGTTGTCAATTTTTCTTAATTCCTCCACAAAACTTGATTCTTAAATCTGTGGATCAAAATAGTATGTTTATTAACATTTTTAATTTAATCAATTTCGTTACAGTCGAGTCCAAATTTAACAGGGTCACTCTAAAATTCAGTATGGATGTAACTTTCCTAATTCTATTACTTGTCGCATGTAACCCAAAATGCACAACAATAAAACACAAAACTACCAAAGTTGTTAACATCATTGTTTTCCTGTATTGCAATATTTGGACCACAACACAAAATCCACACTTTATTTCCTTTTTTTTTTTTTAACAAACATTATTTACCAATCCTCAAATCAATACAACAAACAAACAAGAAATAAAACTGCCCTACAACAATGATGTATCAGCAATTTGTGTTTGTATTTGTAATGTGTGTAAAATAAAATAAAATAATAACACATACTATATATATATACATTTTAAATTTGATGGAAAACATCCAAATTTGCCCCTGTCATCTCCTGTGACAATGATGTCATGGGATAGTTACTAAAATCCTCTGAACTCTGTTGATGATCAAACTTTTTAGCCCCTTCTTCAATATGAATCCCACTAAACTGAAACCGAAACATCGAGTCCAACTTATTATCCCCGTCCCACGTAAACGTGCTCGAGCCCTCTCTCGCATCGTTCACCGCATATTTGCTCGTTCTTGAATCGATCGTGTTCTGGTGATCAAAGTGTGTCAAATCCGGCATCGAGTTATACCCACAGCCCGGATTGACGAAAATGCCCTCGACGCGGCTATGCTCATAATGAGGCCTTGTCATGACATTTTGAGATAGATAATTAGATTGGTGATTATAATAATAGTAATAATCAGGATCCGCATTTGCTTGGAACTCGGGGAAAAAGATGGGATCGTAAATTGGCGATTGCTCGATTTGCGACGATGTTGCTAAATTTGGAAGGGCTTTCGGCTGGAAAATCTGAGCTGAGGAGTCTGTACAATCTTTCTGATCGTTTCTCGATTCGTTTTCGATTTCGTTTATCGCCGGCTTGTGAGTGTTTGGATCAATCCCTTGTTTGATCAGTTTCTTTTTTAGGCTTGAGTTCCAAAAGTTTTTTATCTCATTATCTGTTCTTCCAGGCAATTGTGCTGCAATTTGAGCCCACCTGCCAAATTTTTAGGCCCAATGTCATGTTAAAAAAAAAAAAAAAATTTACACTAAACCCCCTAGACTTTGCATATTTTGCAATTGTCTCCAGATTCTCCTTTTTTTTTAAAAGCTGAGATCCTAGGGGCAATGTGAAATAATATCACAGTTCAGGGGGTGAAGTGCAAAGGAAAAAAGTTCTAGGGTAAATTTTAAAAAAGCTACATTGTTCAGGGGGCTTGGTGTAATTTTTTTCTATAAAAAGAATTTAAATAACGAAGCAAATGAAACGCTAAATTTGTTACTATTTTTAGAAACCGCACCTTATCGAGGGGCAATATGTAATATAAACACAAAAAGTCAGTGTGGTAGTTTTAATACATCGGAGGCTTATGCGTAATTTTAAAAGTTAACCAATTTTTCTTTTTCAAATTGCAAAATAAGCTTAACATTTGGGGTAATATTTGTAATTATCCCAAACTATAATTGAGAAAACCTGTTGCCAAGAGATTCATGTAGGCTTAGAATCAAATCCTCCTCTTCTTGTGAAAACATTCCCCTTTTAAGATCGGGCCTCAAGTAATTAATCCATCTCAGCCTACAACTCTTTCCACATCTTTGCAGCCCTACAAGTTTCATCTCCATTTCCATATTTTACAGCAAGAAACAAAAAAGGTTTAATTACAAACTCACCCCTGAGTTTTTGCCAAATTACAAAAGGACCCAATACTTTCAAAAAAAATTACAAATACCCCCATTCACATTTGTTATCTCTAACAAATTGCACCTCAATGAGGGGATATTCATAATTTCTTTTTCGTAATTCGACTAAACCTCGGGGTGGTTTTTGTAATTAACCAAAAATAATGTGATTCAAACAAAATGTGAAGAAAAAAGAAAAAACCTGCTAACTTAGGCACAGAGCTCCAGCAACCAACACCAAATCTTGTAATGTAATTGTAAAGCTTTTCATCTTCTTCTGGTGACCATAAACCTTTTCTCATCTTCTGCTTCACACAGCCCGAGTTTCGACCCATTCGTCGATTTTTTTTAATTATTATTTTATTACAATCAAGATAACAATTCTTTTTTATTTTTAAATTTTTTTTTTTTTTGCTCAAATGTTGCTACACAATGTAGTCAAGAACCAAAAACATGTTTAACAGAACTATATATATAATATATGATGATTTAAAAGGGGTTTAACTGAAAATAATACTTAGAATTAAAGTCATTTGAGAGATATAGGAAAGATATTTAAGAGAGAGAAAGAGGAAGCAATCAAGTGGCTTCTAAGCAAATTCTGGTGCTGCTTTTTGCATTGGAAATGGATTAGATTTGAAGAAATCTCTCTATACAAAGGAAATAATAGTGAAAGGGGAGTGTGAGTATAAAATAAAATAATTAATTAATAAATAAATGAAAACAGCTATACGTAATTATGTCTCTACTTAAGCATGACAATTGACTATACTTATTTATAATAATATTATTGTTGTACTATGATGTCATGTCAACTTTTTAATTTATTTTTGCACAACGTAAACGAGATTTTAATTTGGTGGGCAATGACGGATTGTTACATTTTTGTTTTTTATTTTTTATTTTTTATTTTTGGAAGAAAAAAAAAAGTACGTATGATTACATGCCAATCAGGCTTTGGCACGTCGTTTTAATGTGTTTCAATTCATTTTTCCTTTTTCATCGTCAAAATCCAAGATTTTAGATTGCCTTTTCACGGTAAGTCTCGATAACTTGTATTTTTTTCTTGTTTTGTTGTTTTATTGTCTCGCATGGGTGCATAGATTAATTAATAAATGAATAACTTAATCCATAATAATTTAATCGATATTGTGAATATTTTAGGGAACTTATTTATAGACATTTTAGGGACTTTCTAGAATTAGTTATATATATATAATCCTTTTTCCAAGATATCTATCATACCTTGGAACAAACTTCATTCCATAATAATACTTATAATTTTTTTATTCTAGAAATGTGAAATCATTTCTAATATACCTATAAGGTAAATTAAAAGTTTGATTTTTTATTTGTTCGCTTGAAGATTATTTAATTTAATTTATTTTATTTTTATGTTTAGTAACACAAGATTAGATAAATGTTTATTTAACAAGATAGTTATAACGTGAGTATTGGAGTACTTAAATGGTTAAACCAATTAGATTATTACTCTAGTTGTTTAAAATACTAGTTTTGTTGTACTTATCATTTAATAAAAGACAAGAGTGTTGCCCAAAATTTGAAAAAAAAAAAAATGAAAGAAAGAAAGAAAGAAAAAGGAGAAAATGATTATAGCAACTCAAGTCTAATTGGACCCAAACAACCATATCATTTGATGAAAGACATTAACTACTCTAACTACATAATTATGGACGAAGTTTTATGTTATAATGATGATGATATGCAATTGGGCACAAAATCAACTGTGTTAGTACTGATAAGGGCCAAAGCCCAATTAATATGATGTGCAATTTTTGATGTGATATAAAATTTCATTTGAAGAGTTTGTGCTCGATATTTAGTGAATCAAACTAACTAGGGTGTTAATGATGAGCATCAAATCATGTTTTATGTTATAATTTATATTTAATAAGTGCGTTAGCAGTGTTTTGTGTCCAACTTTCTGTACAATCTTATTCCAATACATAATTTTATAGAATTTCATGAATATTAACTCATGGAATTTAATTGATTGTTATGTATTCTATCAATTTATAATGGAATTATGTACAATTTATATTATGAAATTATGTGAAAATTAATAGATTTAGTGAAATTCATTAAATGTTTTCAAACCTAATATTATAGATTCTTATAAAATTATCATGACTTATTTAGAGTAAGAATTAACACAATTTGACATACAGTGTGTGTGTTATTTTTGTACAAAAAATTTATAAAAATACAACATGACTGAAAGAATACATAATATAATTTTAACTTATTTTCTTCTTTCCTAAATTTATATATTTGGTAATATTATTCTTTTCTATTCTTTTATATTTATTATTACAAGATGAATGAATATATTCCTACTCATGTATAAAGAAAATAATTAAAAAAGCTATGCAAATTAAAATACACATATTAATATTGTCTTTATAAAATAGAAGAATAGTCCATTGATTTAAAATTAAAATAAGCAAAATTAATTATAAGATCTCATTATACTTTACGTTGTGAAAGTAACATAGTCATTTTTATATTATATTATATTAAAATATGATGGACCTGTAACATAATCGTGAGACAAAAATTATATTTTTTTTCCACATTTGAATTTTAATAATTTCACATCTTACCCACTAACAAGTTTTCCTTTATAAATTGATTATAACTTATTTTCCAAAAATTAGAAAAAGAAAAATAAATTGAATATTTATTTTAATAATAGAGTGATAAATAAAGGAGTTTTAATATCTATTGTTAATAAAATTTCATTAATTACATATCACGAGAGTTTAGTTCAAGTGGCAATTTATACCATGCACAGTTCATGGTGCACCGAGTTTTCATTTTAATAATTTTATGTGATAAATATGATTGTATTTAAATTGTATTTTATGTGTAGTGAATATGTATGTTATGTGCGATGAATTTGCATGTTTTGTATTATTAAATTTTTATTTAAACAAGTGAAACTTGTGGTGTATGATTATATGTGATTAATATGAATTTGCATGTTTTGTATTATTAAATTTTTATTTAAACAAGTGAAACTTGTGATGTATGATTATATGTGATTAATATGACTTATGATTAACAAAATCTTCATTACAATAGTATTTATCATATATAACATATCTATTCGTCACTGTGAAAATTGTGAAAATTGAGTACATCATACATTATGCACTTAGTGCATAATATAAATCCACAATTAAAATGGTATCAATTTTTTTTTTTGGATAATGGATATTCTATAACTATTCCTAGCGTGCGCAAATGTGATTATATATGTAGGCCAATTAAGAAATAAATCCAAAATTAACCACATACTATAATTAAGTAGCTAGAGACAATTCCCAACCCTGAACCCCCCCTAACTTGGTTTTCTTCATTAGGGCAATGGGTCGGGTTGCTCTGGATCAAGTCCGTTTGGACCCAAGACTCAACCCGTGAAGGTTTGTAAAAATTAACATCTGACTCGGCCCAAATTTATACTTGATGGGTAAACCTATTAAAAATTTACAAACATTTTAAAAATTATTTTTAATAAAAAAATAGTATTATAAACAAATTATCTCAATAAAATATGATTAAAGATATATAATAAATTTTTATATAATAAGAAAGTTAAATGAGTCAGATTTGGGTGGAATCGGGTCTGGAATGCAATGCAATGAAATGAAAAATACAGACCCATTTAAACTAACAAATTTGGGTCAAACTGTAATCTGAGTCGGGCCGGGCCCATTGTCGTTGCGAGTTTTTCTAGAAAACATTAAATTAAAAGACCGACTTTCTAGTTGGACTGCGGGGTCTATATGTCCCACGAAAAATAAAAAATTATATTTTAAATTATACAATTAATAGTGAGAACAATCTCCCATTAATTTGATTTTAATTATTAACCTTCTAATATGAAAAAAATAAAAGAGGAAATAATATTTACAAAGAGGAGAACTCGCATCAAATTAAGACGTTTGGCAATTTGAGATTATCAACGACAAAAAAAAAAAAGAAAAAAAGAAAATCCATAAAACCATTTGGATTTATAATGATGTCTATATATCCAATCAATTAGTGGGAACAATTACTTTAGTTAGTACTGATAAGTAATGTCACAATTGTTTTTTACGTGCATTTTTTTTAAAAATAATTTCGGAGTATATATTTAAACCACGTCAGTTGAGTATCTAATAAATTTAATAGTAATTTTTTTTACGTTACATAGGTTTTATATGTAAATTAAAATAGTTTAATAAGCTCCATTTCATAGCTTTTTATAGCTAGATCGACAAATGAGTGATATAAAAATTATGTTAAAAATCATCAAGAAATCAACGTAAAATGGTAAGGGGCAAATGGAATCTTGAAAGTGTAAGTTAATAATGAAGGATTTATCAAGACATTAAACCCATTTTGGAGTTAATTAGGACAATAATGTGACAAGACTAATCTAGCTGATAACTTGAAAAGAAGCAATTGCATCAGGATTATATATCAAGATTTCTTGGGTGCATGAATGTGCTCACAGAATATTAGTAAGTAATCATTGTTTTAGGACCCAATAGGGTTGACCAAACACATGGTCACTCGGACCTAGTTAGGTCGGGGTGATCGTTCTGCGAGTGACTTGGCTCGGTCATTTCATTCAAAGACCGGGTCAATTCAACTCGATCGATGCAGGCACTGAATCAAGTTTTTTTTTCTTATATTTTTTTTAATAAAGAAAATGTGTAATTTTCCCAAAAGAATTTAAAAATGACAAAAAATATTTTCTAAAAAGTATCTTATATCCGTATATTAATTAATTATAATTAATAACTATGATTTTAAGAGTTAAGGTGTGAAATTTACATATAAGATGGATTAAGTTAACTTTAGTTTTAAATTTCTTTATATATATATATATATATATATATATATAACCTATTTATTCGCGTAAATAAAATCGAGCTGGTTCCTAAAATAATAATAATAATAAAGGAAAATGATGAAAGTGTTGTGAAACTAGAGAAAATAGTGATCAAAGAGTGTATTATGAAAACTAGTCCTTTTATAGGTACAAGATTAGGGTTTAAGGGTAGGAGGTTATTCACATAATATATAACTATTATAGTTCATTATTTATAGTACTCCCCCTTGAAAGACCTTAAAAATGCTACCTCGTTAAAACCTTGTCAGAAAAACTCAATGAGACAAAATCTGGACGAAGAAAAAAAAGTACAATCATATTACCCCTGAAAATCATCATTATATATCTTTGAGTCGACGCATGTCAATCTTGTGTACTAATCATTTAAACGATGATATTGGCAATGCTTTCGTGAATAAGTCCGCCAATTATCATATGAGCGAATTTGCCAGATTTCGATATCGCCATTCTTTTGGAGATTTTGTGTATAGAAGTTTGGGAGATATATATCTTGTCTTGTCACCCTTTAAGCAGTCACATATGAGTTGTGTCATACACATAATATTTCTTTTCGCAATGATAGTGTTCAAATGCTATTTCATTAAAATCTTGCTAGAAAAACCCTGTGGAATAAGAAATTGATCGAAGAAAAAGAGTACAACTGTTCTCCGTGACTTCAATTGGCAGTAGTTCTCAAGTTTATCATCTATCTATCTTCAAATATTGAAATATAATATGATTTATAAACTCTTCATGAGTTCTATACCATATGTTGATGTTTATACACCATTATTATGCAAAGAATATGCCTCGTCTAAACCTTCCAAGAAAAAACTCGATGTAAAAAATTCGAGTGAAGGAAAAAGAGTACATTATTCTTTGAATATGCTCGTATTGTTGCCTATTTAAAAAATATTATTGGGAAAACCAATAGGACAAAACCTTGGTTAAGGGGAAAAGAGTGCAATGCATATCTCATCATATTAATTGACAATGTTACAATTATGTTTCAAGCAAATCTAAATCCTTCTAGGATTTCATTTCATTCATGATATTGTTCTATATTGTCGGTTGAATGAAATTTCAAGTTTCAATATCATCCACCACGTACAAGAATACACTAGTAGCATAAATCTTTATTTATATATTATTGACAACATAATTCGTATGAATGAACTTATAGTCCAACATATAGCAATCTATAAGATTGCATATTCAATCTTGGCCAAACAATTGTGTCAATATTTTTTAATTAAATTCAAAATACCATACTCGCTATCATTGAGCTCATGAGTATAAATATAGTCGATTAACTTTCTTCTTGATTCTATTTGATCCAATTATATAGATATAACTTATTGGAATTTCTTTGTTCTAAAATTATCTTCAGGTACTTGAACCTTTTCAAGGGTTTATAATTTGTAATGTCTGTTTACTCCACCGGGGTATAACATTTAGTAAGAAGACCATCACAAATAATTGTTGCATATAAATGATAAATATTGAAATCAATCGTTACCATGCTTCAGGCATGCCATCTTAATCCTCCTGTAAGATTTTATATAACTTTCAAGTTTGAGCCTTTAAACTTGAAAACCATTGATAACCCTATAGACAGTAATATGAAATGAAGATTTCCACTACAAACTTCATGTTTGCTTTAAACTTTGTGAGAATTATATTTATGCATTTCATATTTTTTGTTTACCATGACATATGCATTTCATTTTATTTTTATTACCACGACATATGCCTATTCTCCCCATAATGCCGATAATATTGTTTATTATACAAAGACTAATAAATTATGAGAAAAATATAATTTTATTTGATATGTTCCGAGCATTTTCAATCCATTTTCAGATGTGGTGGGGCGATTACAAATATCGCACCTGTTTAATTTTTGATGGAGGCTTATGACTGTATATAATGCAATCCATTTTGACAGAGGTATCACATATACTTTGATATTTGGCATATCTAATGCAAGGGAAAATTTCATTTTTGGTACATTATGTTGGCCACTTTCCAGAAAAGGTACGTGATGTTGGCCAGCATCAAAGTACATCCACTAAGTTGGCAAATTCATCAAATATGGTACATTTTTATCACAAATGCTGATGTGGCAGGATTATTTAATTTCTTATCATTTTCCATTTAATTTTAAATATTAATTGGTAGGAAAAGTCAATTTTACCCTTCTCATTTAATTTTTTCCCTTTATTTCTTTCTTCATTTTTCATTTATTTTTTAATTTTCCTATCTTTTCATTTTTCTTTTTCCCTTCTTATTTCTTATTTATTTTTTCATTATTCTTTTTTTCCTTCTTCTCCCTTGCAGATCGATCCGCTCACAGCACACACCCACTGAGAAAAGAGCAACAATCAAACTCTCAATTTGATTTACCAGAAATCCACTCACAGCACACACCCACGAAGGCAAAAACAACAATCCACACCAAAAATATAAACCCCAACCCAGATTTTGAAAATCAAACTCTCAATTTAAGAATCCCCAAATTTTAAAACTCAAAAACAAACCACGAATGAAGCCGGCCGATGCGTCTCGCCTGCCACACTCTCCGACTCACACAAAAAAAACCCGCGCTCACTCACAACAGACGCCGCGTACTACCGGACGGGAACAGGAAGCGACGGGCTTGATTGGCTGGGTTTGGTTCGACTGGTTATGGGGCCCAGCCATTTTCGGTTGAGGTGAATGGAGTTGCGGATTTTTGGTTTCAAGTTGAGTTCGGTTATCCTGAAATTTCTATCGGGTTGACTTGACTGCGATAGGGGTTGTAATTCTCGATGGTAGTATTGCGGTGAGGAGGCTTCCCGGGGAAGGGGATGGGGAGATGCCGATTGTGTATTTTCCAGTGGATGAGAGTTTGGGTTTTGACGGACGCGGGTCAGGAATTGAGTTGGGGCCGCCGATCGGGCGGCGGAGGGGCGGTGGCTGTTTTTTCTCCCATCACAATAGAAGCCCTTGCTCTTCGCTATGTTCTTCTTACATTGGTTGGGGGCTTCAACCTTCAATCGGCCATGGTGGATTTGCTTTGATTTATTTGTGGCATTTCTGATCCTTGACCTTGTGACCTGCTTGGAGTTGTATTTTCCGATATTGGCTCCTTTATGAATTCCCTCAATTGTGATAGTTGGGGCAAGAAAAGATTAAAAAATATGTATACTCCATCCGTCCCACAAAAATAGTCCAGTATTCCATTTCCGTCCGTCCCACAAAGATAGTCCAGTTACTATATTTAACATATCATTAAATTTTCATTTTCACACATACCCTTAATTAATATTCTTGAAATACTAATTTTCTACATGGTAAATTGAAAATTGATGATTACAATGTAAAATCTTACTATTCCAATAACAAATATACTAATTCCAACACTGATTTTTATAAGTATTAATTGACATTAATAAATCCAAGAAGGGTGTAATTGGAAAACACTAACTAAATTAATGACTTAACTATATAATACTCATTTCTTAATTTGTGTGAAATCAACCGCAGGACTATCATTTTGGGACGAAGGGAGTATTAAATATCCAAATCCCCCAATCCAATACTCATTTTTTTTTGTTCAATTCAATTGAATACAAAAAACCAAGTCTAATGGATTTCAATCATCAGGAGTCCCAACTTCATACTGCAATAATACTAATACCACAAATATTATATTAAATAACAAATATTAAACTCCAAAAAAACCTAGAAGGGAGGGGCAAAAATGTATTTTCATATCCATTTAATATTTAAAATTAAATAAAAAATGATAAGAAATTAAATAATCCTGCCACGTCAGCATTTGTGATAAAAATATACCATATTTGATGAATTTGCCAACTTAGTGGATGTACTTTGATGCTGGCCAACATCACGTACCTTTTTAGGAAAGTGGCCAACATAATGTACCAAAAATGGAATTTTACTTTAATGCAACTAGTGAAATATTCATTTCACATAACTACAAAAATTGTTCTAAGCAAATGATATAACAAATATCATGAGGCATATCAATTGCTTTTGTCAGCCATAGTCAATTGAATATAAATCATCAATAATTTTTTTTAAAAAAATCACTAGCAAACGATAAGTGTCTTTATTAGATACATACGGTACTTGGCTCTCATAGCCAATTGAACATATATTCTCATAAACTTCTGGTTATGAGATAACAACCCAATGCAATCTTCCAGTGGATCAAAATATCTAGAAGTCAACATGGAGGGCGAATGGGCCCAAAAGATCTCACCCCTTAATATTAAATATTAATATTATTAGAAACTAATTCAAATTAAACTAGTAATTATTTAATGGTTAATTTTGCTGAGAACATGTAGCGTTAAAAATAAATAAAAGAATCTTCATGCTCTTCACAAATTAATAAACTGGGATGGTCATACCAATCATGTCAAACCATGATAATACTGAAATTTCGTTCAAAATGAAAAAAAATAATTTCTAACTTTTTTAGAGCTTTTATTGAGATTTCGGGTCAATATAGGAATATTTGAGTTAATACTATTTTACAAATTAATTCGATAATAAATTGTCTCAAATTCTTATGGATATTTCAAGTAAAAATCAAACTCCTGGTTGATTTATATTCCAAATTGTATCACCACGAGCTTGTAACTCAAGTGGTATTTCTAACCCTTTATAAAAATGTTGATGTTGATAAGGGTTCAAACCCTGAACCTCTCATATTATTTTAGGTTTTATTTACTTTTTAACCACTATGTCCAACTGATTAAAAAATTATTTTAAATCATATCAAAGAAATTACAAAAACTTTACTTGTGATATCGTTGAGACTTGTACTAATTCAAAAATACAATCAATTTAAAATTTTAATATTTATAAAAATATATAAAATATAAGTAATACTTACGGTATGTATTTTTCCAAAAAGGATAAGCTTTTGTATAAAAAATATGCTCTTTGAGGTATTATCAAGTAGTAATGATTTGATGTGTTACTCCTTCATGAGTATACTTGTATTTTAATATTGCATACGACAAAGTGTCATTTTTAAAGAAAAAAGTATTCATTTGAATAGTTAGCATAAATAGCACTACTCCAGGATATATCAATATTCTTCAGGAATATAGAATTGACAAATAAATATATAAATAATTTTCAGGGGCATATAATGTTTGTAAGAAATATTATTATAATTTGTGCTATATTAGAAACAACAACTTAATCATAATGTAAATAATAGAAGAACGACATGTAAATAACAATGCTTTTAATAATTGAATAAGATATATAATAGAAATATTTCTTCTAAAGCATTGTTAATATTCTTTTGGAATACTACATATTGTTTTTATCAGGAAAATATGAATTATATATCTTACAATGTTCTTCATGAACATATCAAACTCAACTGAAAAATTACGATATAACATCATATTTCTTCATAACCATAATTTATATTATAATAATCTTCTATAAGAATTGTGAAATCGTATATAGCAAATATACTACGATAAATATGAGTTGAAAATAGATTTCATATAATGCACAAATATACATGATTACATATCAAGAAAAGAAAAACACATCATGATATTTTAAATCTATCGTGTATACATATCAATTGTGTCGTTAAACTAATTGACAATAACAAAAATTGAATCAAAAAGAGTATTCTAATCCATATTAGTGATTAGATCCCATTAGAATCATATTAACTATAATATTTGAGGTGCATTGCCTTTTAACCAAAATCACATCACTGGAAGTATTATAATTACAACATAATGCATATAACAACTATGTAATGTATTATAAGAAAAATGGGAAGATTTTCTTTTAGTATCACTGATTCATGCTCGCTCGCGATTATCAATTCAACAAGAGAATTTTTTTTAATATTATGAATGTAGATACATGATAAAGTTCTAAGAGAATTATCTAATTATATCCGCCTTTTTTTAATAAAAGATATAATCCATTAAAAACTCTCTAAGAACAATAACATATTTACAGTTGAAACACATAATTCTGGATTAACATTTATATCAAAAGAGGAAATATGTACCTTGATTGAATAGTCTCCTCATGTAAAATATGTGTCGGTGGCTAGATTTTCAAAACTTTGTGATGAACTCGTGGACAAGCTCTCGTTCATCAGTTGCCCGAAAGAAAATAAAGGTAATTAATCTCAAACTAATGCCAATATGACACAAATATTGAAATTTCTTCACGAATATGTATCATATATCATAACATGCGATACATTAAGAGCACAATAATTTAATTTAGATTAAAAAAATCCATATTCTTTAGGAATATTGAATTATGATAAAATTTAAGTACAAGTATGAATGGTTCTTTTAAAAATCATATAATATTTTTCAGGAATATTAAACTATCACATGAAATAAGAATAAGTACAGATATTCTTTTGAAATACTATACTTAGTTGTTCTATTTCAGGGAAAACAACTTGAATTGATATAATTAAAACACATGACAGAAAAATAAAATAGTAAAGTAATAATTAAATTAAAAAATTGCTTCTTCGAGAGAATTGTAGATCTCATAGTATTATTCAAGAATACATAATATTCAAATATAATATATTGAGATATGGTTGTATTTCTCCAAAAACTGCAATAATATGTCGATGGGGGAAGAAATTGATTTCTCACGGTGTTTTTTCAGGAAACAACTTTATACAAATATCAACTTGATCTAACGGTTAGATTGTGTGAAATCCTTTTTTGAAAATATCTGCACCGATGATTCCATGAACAAAAAACTTTTTTGTTCATAATCCATTATTGGGACTCATAGAGATCAAAATAAGATCTCCACCGTTCATATCGTAATTTGATAAGTCTTGAATTCTCTATAAGAATTTGAATGCGATCCAACGATTAAAACTTCATGAAATGGTTCCGCAAATTTTTTGAGTAGAGGATTTTCTATTATTTTGGTTTATAGAAGGTTTGGTTTTGATCTCAATTATTTAGAAATTCATGTTGATAATATATTGTGAAACTAGATAAAAAAGAGAAAAGAGTGATGAATGAGTGTGCTTTATTATGAAGACTATAGTCCCTTTTATAAGAATAAGATTATTGTTTAGGGGTATGAAGGTCATTTACATAATATATAATTATTACAATTAATTAAGTATAACAGAAAGTTTCATATATAGAATGAGTTTGTATTCAAATATATTATACACAGTATCGTCCAATCAAGAAGAATCATTCAATCAAAGATTTAATGCCGAAAAGTCAACGACTACTATTTTATACATAATTGTTAGAGACTAATCCTATATCCAGTCAGCACATCCAGTCAGCTCGACATTGTCTTTATCTGCTTTTGGACGTTTGTACAGCTCCTTGTACACTGCCATGCGATGGCTTATGTACTGAGATGATCTGCACCGTTCAGCAAAAGGGTATAGTTATACCCCAATCGATGGCTCTCTTCTCTTGCCCGTTGTGTATCTTGTAGCCGCAACTAGGTCATTGCTGGGGTTTATCCTTATATATGTAATCGGCTAAACATCTCGTACATATAATGAAAGCAATGTTCATATTTACCAAAAACTGTTTTGCTTCAGCTTTTTCCAGCTTTATGTCATTTTTCAACATGGTATCAGAGCGGGACTAAGGCCTGACTCTGATAGGTCTTCTTCACCCTTTTTCTTTTCCTCGTTTTGTGTTCCTTCTCCTCAGATATAAATGGTTGAAGGTGTAGCAATACCAGAGGTAGCTGCAACCTCAAACACAGCTGCCTTGCAAAATCCTGCAGTAGCTTTTTCACAAAACATCTTAGTCCAACCTCAACATCAACTCATTTCAGTCAAACTTAATAAAAACAACTATCTCGTTTGGAAACAACAAGTACTATCCGCAATTACAGGCTTAGACCTTGAATCTTACCTACATGGTACTACTGAGATCCCATATAAGGTTGTTAAGAACTAGGAGGGTCTCATTGTTCTTAATCCTGATTTTCAAACCTATCAGAGACAAGATCAACTACTAGCATCATGTCTGCTCTTCTATTTGTCTTAAAGTGTTCTTATTCTTATGGTTAGCCTCACTACAATTCATGAGATGTGGAAAGCGCTAGAGACTAATTTTGCAGCTCAATCTGGAACACAGACAATGCAGTACAAGATTCAACTACAAACAGTGAAGAAAGGCAACCTGTCTATGAGGAAGTATTTAAACAAGGTCAAAGTGTGTTGTGATAATCTAGCTGCTTCAGGACACAAGATTGGAGATTTTGATCAACTGCTTCACGCTCTAACCAGTCTAGGCAGTGAATATGATCCAGTGGTGGTCACCATCACCTCCAGTCTTGAAAAATGGAGCTTCAAGGATGCTAGTGGTATGCTTTTAAGCTTTGAATCCAGGATAGAAGCCACAAATCCACAGTTTGATGAATCAGTTCCTATAACTGCAAATATGGATGTCCATGGACAATCAAGAAAGGATAATGGAAACTGGAACAACACCAGTAGCAACAATGGTAATACTAGAGGAAGAAGATCCTATTCTAATAGAGGAAGTGGCAGAAGAGGGGGTACTAGAGGAAGAGGTGGAATAAGCTATAACAACAACAAAGTAGCATGTCAGATATGTGGTTATACAAATCACACTGCTTCAAAGTTTTACTAAAGCATGGATCCTAATTTCATTCCTCAGGCTTCACAGAATTCCAACTCCTCCAGCAATCAAAGTTTCAACAGAGGAACCTTTTCCAATAACAGAAACAATCAATCCTGGCCTCATCCTTCTACAATGACAGCCATGGTGGCAACTCAAGACAGTAGATCAGATTACAGCTGAATACGTGACTCAGGAGCTTCGAATCATGTCACTCCAGACTTTGCAAATCTCAATATCTCCTATGTATATCAAGGGACAAATCAACTTCACTTGGGTAATGGAGCAGGTTTGTTCATCTTTAATACTGGAAACTCTACTATTAAATCCTCTTATCCAGCCTCTAAACATCTATTCCAGCTCAATAATCTACTTCATGATCCTAGTATCACTGAGAATCTCTTAAGTGTGTCTCAGCTTGCTAAAGATAACAAAGTGTTCTTTGAGTTTCATCCTTCTTTTTTTTTTTGTTAAGGATCAAGCCACGGGCTGCTGCAAGGGAGACTTAGTGATGAGATTTATAAAGTTTGACCCCTATCAAGTGTAACCTCCAAAGTACCAACCATCTTCACCCATTCAGTCACTCATCAAGACTAATGTTGTCAAATCACCTTGTTGTTTTTCTGTTTCCATGAAGAAAGTAGGCCTAGACATTTGGAACTATAGGCTAGGTCATGCTGCCAATGATGTTGTAATAAAGGTTCTCAAAGATTGTAATATATCCTTTTCTAATAAAGAATTTGCCAATTCCTTTTGTAATTCCTGTTTGCAGTCCAAATCTCATAA
Source organism: Phtheirospermum japonicum (assembly GCA_014905375.1). Classification (NCBI taxonomy): domain Eukaryota; kingdom Viridiplantae; phylum Streptophyta; class Magnoliopsida; order Lamiales; family Orobanchaceae; genus Phtheirospermum; species Phtheirospermum japonicum. The sequence continues at coordinate 1,176,920 of BMAC01000224.1, read as the reverse complement.
AATCTCCTTTGAGGAATCTTCTACTGTGTTACAACATCCGTTTGATATGATTCATACTAATCTTTGGGGGACTTGTCCTCTGAAACCCACTAATGGAAGTCTCTACTATGTTGTATTCATTGATCACTACACTAAATTCACATGGATTTATTTTCTTAAAACCAAATCAGAAGCATTTCAAGCCTTCTTGCATTTTCAAACTTTGATTGAAAACCAATTTTCAGCAAAGGTTAAAGCTGTTCAAAGTGACTGGGGTGGTGAATATATGAGTTTGTCTAGATAATTACAAGACAAAGGAATTTTCCATAAGGTTTCTTGTCCTTACACCTCTAAGCAAAATGGAGTCGTTGAGAGGAAATATAGACATGTGATTGAAGTAGGCCTGTCTCTTTTGGCTCATTCTCAAGTGCCTATCAAATACTGGATGGAGGTCTTTAACACTGCTGTGCATACCATAAATAGAACCCCTAGTAAAAACCTACACTATAAGACTCCTTATGAAACCTTGTATGGTCACACACCTGTGTATTCCACTCTGAAGGTGTTTGGATGTTTGTGTTATCCTCATGTGAGACCCTATAACAAGCACAAGCTAGAGTTTAGAGTTGTTCCTTCAACTTTTCTTAGGTATAGTGAAGGGTATAAGGGGTATAAATTCTTGCTTCCTTCTGGCAAAATAGTGATGAATAAACATGTCATCTTCATTGAAGATCAGTTTCCCTTTTATAAGTTAGAAACTTAAGTCTCTCACCCAACCTCCTCATCAAATGCCTCACTGTTCTCTCAACCCTACCCAATTCTCACTCCTTCAGCTCCTGCACAATCCACTTTTTCAAATCCATAGACCAATCACACCTCTCCCGATTCTTCTTCTTCTTCTTCTTCTTCTTCTTCTTCTTCTTCTTCTTCTTCTTCTTCTTCTTCTTCTATAAAACACCAACCAATTACTGATTAGGCTTCACCACTTGTATCTCCAACACACTCTCCTAATACACCCTTCACCAATCAGTCTCAATCCTCACTACATAAAACTTCAAGCTCTCACACTACAATTCCCTTAACAGCACAATTGCCACAATTATACAATGATCAAGCATGTTCTTTTACTAATGTTAAACCAATTGTTGCTACTAATACACATTCTATGCAGACAAGAGCTAAAACAGGTCATCTCAAGCCTAAGTTGTACACTGCACTTGTAAAACCTAAACAGGAACCAAATATTTTGAAAGAGGCTCTCTTCATAAACACTAGCATCAGGCCATGATCTCTGAACTGAATGCTCTCTCCAAAAATAGGACTTGGGAGCTGACTCACCTCCCAACTGGAAAAAGATTGGTTGGATGTAGATGGATTTACAAAATCAAAATAGGTGCTAATAGCTCAATTGTCAGGCATAAATCCAGGCTTGTAGCTAAAGGATACACCCAAGCTCCTGGTTTTGATTATGAAGAGACTTTTAATCTTGTGGTTAAACCTGTCACTATCAGAACAATTTTGTCCATAGCTGTTTCATGTGGCTGGAAAGTGAGGCAGTTGGATGTCAACAATGCATTTCTCAATGGTGACTTAACAGAGAATATTTACATGCAACAACCACCAGGATTTGAGCAATGGAATCAGAACTTAGTCTGAAAACTAGACAAAGCACTTTATAGATTGAAACAGGCACCAAGAGATTGGTACTCTAAGCTTAAACATGGGGAAAATCGCAATTTCTGTCCTGTAAGTTTAACACCTTTTAATTTTTGTCTTGTAAATATAGGCGGTTCGAAAATTGTCCTGTATCTTTAAAATCCTCGCGTTTTATGTCCTCTAAATATATGCGGTTCGAAAATTATCCTGTATCTTAAAAAATCTTCGCGTTTTATGTTCTCTAAGACCATAAAACGTGAAGATTTAGAGGACAAAAAACGCGAAGATTTTTAAAGATACAAGACAATTTTCGAACCGCCTATATTTAGAGGACATAAAACGCGAAAGTCTTAAAGATACAGGACAATTTTCGAACCGCCTATATTTACAGGACAAGAATTAAAAGGTGTTAAATTTGCAGGATAAAAAATGCAATTTTCCCCTTAAACATGTTCTGACAAGGCTGGGCTTTCAGTTATCTCAATCTGATAACTCTCTTTTCTTCAAGGCTACTCCAAAGTCATACACAGTCCTTCTGATTTATGTGGATGATATTTTGGTCACAAGCAGCAGTGATCATGACATCAGCTTTCTTATCAAGCTTCTGGATTTAGCTTTTACATTCAAAGACTTAGGCATTGTACATCGTTTTTTGGGAATTGAGGTTAGTCACACAAATACAGGAATGCATTTGTGCCAAAGCAATACATTCAGGATTTACTTACAAGGCAGGCATGTCAAATGCTAAAGGCTCTATAACTCCTATGATATCTTCACCTCACTTGTCCAAGTTTATTGGTAATCCAGTTTCTGATCAGACCTTATACATGAGCATCATATGTGGTCTTCATTACCTAACTATACATTGTCTATAGTGTAAACAAACTCATCCAATTTGTGCAGTGTCCTCTGGATACTCATTGGAAGACAGTCAAAAGAGTGCTCATATATATTTCTGGTACACCATCTCTTGGCCTGTCAATAACAAAACCCAAGTCTAGCAGATTGATTGGATTCTCAGATGCTAATTGGGCCACAGACATTGATGACAGAAGGTCTGTCACTGTCTTTTGTGTGTATCTAAGTGATAATCTAGTATCTTGATGCTCTAAATAGCAGGCCTCAGTCTTAAGATCAAGTACGGAAGCTGAATATAGGAGTCTGTCTCACTGTGCTTCAGATGTTATTTGAATCAAACATCTTCTGGCTGAAATTTGAATCCCTACTAAAACCATTCCTGTCATCTGGACTGACAACATTGGAGCTGAATCTCTTGCTGCTAATCCGGTTCTTCATTCTAGAATTAAACATGTTGAGCTGGATGTTCATTTTGTTAGGGAAAAGGTTAGTCAAGGCATACTGACTGTTCAGCATGTTCCATCCATTGATCAAACTGAGGATGTGCTTACAAAACCTTTGAGCAAACAATCCTTCATTCGATTCAGAAACAAGCTACAAATTACTTCTTCACCTACTTTGGATCGAGGGGTGTGTGTTAGAGACTAATCCTATATTCAGTTAGCTTATCATTGTCTTTATATACGTTTGGACGTTTGTACAACCCCTTGCAAGCTGCCATGCAATGGCTTATGTACTGAGATGATTTGCACCGTCCAGCAAAGGGTATAGTTGTCCCCCTATCAGCGTCTCTCTTCTATTGCCCGTTGTGTATCTTGTAGCCGCAGCTAGGTCATTGTTAGGGTTTATCTTTATATATGTAATCGGCTAAACATCTTGTGCATATAATGAAAGCAATGTTCATATTTACCAGAACTGTTTTGCTTCAACTTTTTCCAGTTTTATGTCATTTTTCAACAATAATTACCACTTACGTCTAGATATTAAATACTTTGTTTCATAGTATAAACTTTTTTGTAATTGAATTGTTCATAATATTGATTCACATGAATGTTTAGTTAAATTGAATTAATTCATTTTTGAATAAAACATCCTTTTGAATATTTATCATGTAATGAGTATATTTTGTTGTTAAAATTACACGAGATAACAAAACATTTAAAAAAAATCGAAAATCACAATTTTCTTACAATTTTTCTATTTGAATAAGTAACACGGTAAAGTGCTTTTAAAATAAATACTTAATAAAAAAACATATTATGGTAAGTGTGAGGATATGATTTCATCCAATAATAGTATAAAAGTTAATGGTCGGGTTCTTGGAAAGAATAAGGATATGATAAAATGGAATTTCTCACACACAGTGTTATATGAATTTTAAGTCAAATTTATATATTCTTGTGCACTACAAAAAAACTGTCAAATTCCGACGGAAAATATCCGTTGGAATTCAATATAAATTTCCGTTGGAATGAACAAAATTTCCAACGGAATATAATTTGTTGTTGGAAAACTTGCCGTTGGAATCACCAAATTTCAACTGTATTCCTACAGAAACAGATTCCAACGGAAGTTCCATTGGTTAGTTTCTGTTGGACTTGTCAATCTTTAGAATAAATCCAAAAGCAAATTCTAATGGTCGTTGGAAATTTTGTTGGAGTTAGGCATACCAACGAAAATTTGTATTGAATTCCAACAAATATTTTTCGTTGGAAGTTGACAGTTTTGTTGTAGTGGTGTTAGAATTATAATGTTATTGGTTCTAAGCCGACTCTATAAACTTAATTGAACATATATGTGTTTTGTAATTTCATTGTGTTTAGTACGAAAATAGAAGTTATTGCTTATCGCATGCGAATTACCAGATCGGTAGACTGTATAAGTTACTACCTATTACTGTATAAGTTATTACCTGCAACAGTTATAAAGTTGGTCACTTGGTCTAATTCATATGTTGGATTAAATTAAAATAAAATTGTATTTAATCCGTATGTATTTCATTCTTTAAATGATTTGATTATATGAACATATACTACCAATTTACTATACCTCTATATAATCCCCCATTTAATTGTAATAAATCATTCAAAAATTAATTATATTTTTTTAAGTTTCACTCGCAATTAAAAATAACAAATTGATTGTGTAACACATGAGAAATATTGATCATTCTCATGGGTTGTGCTATGTACCTATATCGATTGTTACGAAATTTAGTGATCATGTATGAGAGGCTAAGATTATTTAATGAAAGATTATTTAAAAAAATAATACGTGTGAATTAGTGTTAATTATTAAGTTCCAATGGCGACAATCTTCGATGAACGTGCTATACATGAGATTAACAAAAATCAAGGTCAATCTATCTCTCACGTTGGACTTTTGTTAAAAACTCATTTTTAAGTAACTAGTGTTGAACCTGTGCAACGCACGGAACGCATACACGTAAGTGTTAATTATATATATATATATATATATATATATATATATATATATATATATATTGATAAACAAATAAAGATGTTCATGCAATAAACAACAACACATAAACTTAAATCAATTTTCATTAATTAAAACAACATGTGATACATGGAGTGTAATATAATGAAGTATTACATAATTTTGATATTTTTCCTTTTTATATTGGATGAGTACAAATAGGAGACAAAATGTCTTGAAAGTAATATATATATATATATATATATATATATATATATATATATATATATATATATATATATATTGATAAACAAATAAAGATGTTCATGCAATAAACAACAACACATAAACTTAAATCAATTTTCATTAATTAAACAACATGTGATACATGGAGTGTAATATAATGAAGTATTACATAATTTTGATATTTTTCCTTTTTATATTGGATGAGTACAAATAGGAGACAAAATGTCTTGAAAGTAATATATATATATATATATATATATATATATATATATATATATATATATATATATACACACACACACACACACACTCACATGAATATCATGTTAAATATCAAAATATAAAAAAAAAACTAGAAAACTGAGGGGAAAAAATGAATTTATTAATAAGAATAATGGGAAATAATTTATTATATTATTGAACACTTACTAAAACACCCATTGAATTATCTAAATCATTAAAAAATTCATATATTCAATTAGATGTTTATATAACTATTATTAATATAGTCATTTGAGCGGTTGACCAAACGACCTGACCAACCTAAATTATTTGACTCATTGATTCAGCATTTTTGGGCCACGTGCTTGATGCTTGCTTTTCTCATTCTTGTTTATATTCACATTTTTCATCTAATTAACTTTATTTAGTTTATGTGAGATAATAACATATAGGTAATAACAACACGAATTTTTTTTTATTTGTTTATTTTTATTTTTTATTTTATTTGATTTTTTTAGTTTATATTTTCATGACATCTAATAATTTAGTATATAAATTAACATATTTGAATTATATTATAAATAAGTTAATGCATATGAATATTTATTATTTTTAAATATTATATTTATAAATAGGTTTAATTTACTGATTTTTAATTCATAAGAATAACATATATGTTACGCTATTTGTATAAACCATGAACATTTGATCCGTCAGTGTATATATATATATATATATATATATATATATATATATATATATATATATATATATATATATATATTAAGACACATGATTGATGATTTAAATGATTATTATAACCACTTGTTATATCTGTGTTTAATTTTATTTTTTCTATATGGGACAAGAACACTAACATGTATATACTATTTGTTTTTTTTTATCTTTCAATATTTTATTTATGATCTTAGTTGATTGAATATGGCTAATTAATATATTTGGAGTATGTTATTTTTAGGTTGATGAAATAGCATAAATGTTTATGATTTTCAAATATAATATTTTTATAAAAATAATTAATTACTTGTTCTATTTTTTACATAAGAATTATTTATATTATAATTTTTTATTTTTACTTTTCTGTTTGGTTTAGGAATTGACCCAATGGTTGGTCAGTTGAATTGAAAGTTTGGCTTGTTGATTCATCATTTTAATCACTATTTTTTAAATAATTTGTTTAAAATTATTTCTTAAATATTTTTCTTTAAATAATATATCTATTTATGTATGTGTGTATCATAAAAAAATTTAATGTTATTATATATAATCATAAATTAAGTTTATCTAAGATTAAGAAGTTATTTAGATTAATTTAACTATTATATAAATAAATTAAATTTATTATATTTTTTAATTTGTAATTTTACGATATTTTGCACTCAATAATAATTTTGAATTCTATATTCATATTTTCTTCATGAAATATATTTTAGACTTATTTGGTATTGTTTATTTGAGATAAATATATAAATATAAACTTAGTTTTATATAGATAGATATAATTTTTATGTTATATATGATATATGAATGTCAAATTGAAGATCGTAAAAGACAATTAACTTTATAGATTATACTTAAAAAATGGGTATAAAATAAAAATGTTGTTGATATTTTAAAAATAAAAAAGAAACAAAAAATGATCATTAATATAATTTAGACAAATATTAAATATAATATTTATAATTAACATTTTCAACCTTCAAACATACAATATAATATTAATTATGGACTTAAATTACTAATATAGAACTTTTTTGGCAAAAAAAAAGAGGTTATTTCTATTTATAAGTGTTCCTCTTTATATATATATATATTTATATATATATATATATATATACACACACACACATGTCCTTGTTTGTGAATATAAAGTCAATTATGAGTCTTAAATCTAATTAAATGGATGGATCAATTTTTTTGTATATTTTATTATTTGATTAAAAGCATTAGAATTATATAATAAAAGTACTGTTGGTGTATATAACTAAAATATAATAAAACATTGTGATTGTATAATAGAAATATTGATGATATATAATAAAAACACTAGTTCGCAGTTCGCAAATAAGGCATGGTTCTCATTGGAACCCACCCATATATATATATATATATATATATATATATATATATATATATATATATATATATATATATACTAGTTTAACACCCGCATATTATGAGGGATTTGAGAAAGAGTAATATTCATTTAAAATATTAAAAGAATAATATTGAAAATGATATATACAGATCATAACATTATTTGTTCTATTTAAAAAAAATTATTTTACAATAAATAATTTTTATGCATAAATAAGTATTATTTGTTATAATTACACAGTAAGACTGGTTGTCACAATAAATAATTTTCAAGATTTTTTACCGTGAGTCACGAAATTAGTTATAAAGTATATCAAAATACCCTAAACCTGATGGGAAAACCCGTAATAAACTGAATTAGAAAAAATATAAAATATAGAATACCCGCGTGTCACATATGAATATATGATATGAAAAATCAAAATCTATAAAACACTGATAATTCTATTGAAAACGTCGCACATCTAACTTGTAGTCTATGTAATATTATTTTATTAATATTTTTTGTTTCTTTTTCTTTCCGTGTAAAACATTAATTTGTTCGTATATATAAATAATGTGTCTATTAATGCATTATATTGGGATTAGATAAAGATATTTAAAATATATTTAATATTTATTTTCCTAGGCGTAATCATTTATTATTATTATTATTATTATTATTATTATTATTTATTTTATCATTTTTGTTGCCGTTTGTTTTTTCTTCTTCTTTTCTTTTTTGGTGTAACAATAGTTTTTCATATATATTTTTAATGTTATTTTGATAAAAAAAAAATTAAGTTTATATTTTTTTTACTTCCCTTTTGTAATAATCTTATACAACTCGTATTTTTTTTTTTATTAAAACTCAAATAAAATTATTTCAACTTTTATTATAAATAAGAATTAATTCAACTTATATATATATTTTCTAATTAGATATAATTTATTTATATTTTTATATTAAAACAAAAGTAAGATGTTGAATTAGGCAAAATATTTTAAAGAACCCATTAAATTAGGTAACATGTAATAAAAGGAGAATACTGAATTAGACATAATACAATATAAGAAAAATATTAAATTAGGTAAATATAATAAAATAAAAATACTAAATTAGATAAATATTAGGCTCGGATTACACCGAAGCACCATAATATTTTCCAAAGTTAACGGAGCATGAGAAACAGACACATATGATAGGAGGATTTTGTATTAATATATAGGGGATATATATATATAGAACTGGGTTCAAATGAGAACCCCAACAATATGTGTGAACCTAGGGACCAATCCGACCTTAGATCTAATAATATGTGTGGACCAAATTTTTTCTATTTTTTAAATTCGTTAAATTACATATATGGAAGGAGAAGGGCTTTTATGTAATTTTATAAATGCTCCTAATCAGGTTAAATGCTAACAACTCTTCCCGTATTTTCCCCCAAACCTTGAACCCAACCCTATCATTCGCAGCCTCAGAACTATGAAAGCAAGGCCGCCTCAGAATGAGTTGAACGGGATGGTAAGGCAGTCGTCGTGTCTGGCGACCTGCCCGAGCCTTAAAGGTGGTGGCCGGTGAACGAAGACGTGTGCCTTTCCAGCTATATCATTGTGGGTGGGCGGCTCAGCGGCGTTGGGTGGGCGACCAGCGTCGGCGTTTCGCAGCAGCGAAGGCGCGCCGCTCCCGGACGACCGGTGACGGATGTGTGCAGGCAGTTTCTCTCCCCCAATTGGCCGCGAATCATCCCTATTTCCCTAGGCCCGGGCGATTTTTCTTCTCCATATTCGCCGGAATCGCCCAATTGAAGCCGCTCCGCCCCCTCTGAAAACGACGGCGGGCGACCTGCTTGAGCCTCAAAGGTGGTGGCCGGTGAACGGAGGCGTGTGCCTTTCCAGCTATATCATTGTTGGGTGGGCGGCTCAGCGGCGGTGGGTGGGCGATCAGCGGAGGCGTTTCGCAGCAGCGGAGGCGCGCCGCTCCCGGACGACCGGTGACGGATGTGTGCAGGCGATTTCTCTCCCCCCAATCGGCCGCGAATCATCCCTATTTCCCTAGGCCCGGGCGATTTTTCTTCTCCATATTCGCTGGAATCGCCCAATTGAAGCCGCTCCGCCCCCTCTAAAAACGACGGCGGCGACGAACTGGGTCGGAATCGCCCGATTGAAGCCGTCGCCATCGCCGTCTATTCGCCGAGCACGCGGGCCGTCGATCTCTTGGGCAACTGCTCGTRGTTGTTGGGGATCTCTGGGGCTGTTGATTCTTAATTCTTTGTCGATATATTGTATTGTTTTGGTTGTGCCAAAATTGTAGATTTGGTTGGACGGTGGTGGCTTTGCGCAGGCGGCGGCTGACTGGTAATGGTGAACGGGTGTTGCTGGTTGAATGTTGGGCCAAGTTTTTAACAACTATGAGTTGGGCCAAAAAAGCAGTTTAGTGTAATAAAAAAACGCTGCCACAATATGAAAAAAGCACCCCTGAGATTGTCAAGCTTGTAGCACTGCCAACATATAAAAAAAAGCATTGCTACTTTATTATAAAAGCACTAGTTATATAGTAAAATCCAGATTCTTACTCGTAAATAGTGGTGCTTTTGTATACATCACTGTAGTGCTAAATATTATCATATGCGATGCTTTTACCGTTAAATTTTTTTAATTTAATTACATGTATTTATTTTTATGTCTTTAAACATGCAATATGTATCTTATATCGCAGATCTTGAGAATGTGATTAATTTGATATATATCTTATTTAAAACGAAAAAAAATCGAGAAAGTTATGGTTTTTTGAAGATTTGAGTTTTTTTTCAATTTTTGAATTTGCCCGTAATTGTAGACGAATTTTGTAATACTTTTTGTATAAAGTCGCAGAGCCTTTTTTTTTTTATCCGTTGTGCTTTCTAAAGAGCAATACAGCGCTCTTTATAAACGTTGTTATATGTCCAAAATACCTTTTTTATTAATTTAATGCAATATTTTACATAAATACACTACTGACATGTCATGTTCTCAACCATCAAGATTATCCAATCTAATGGTCAAGATGAGTCCCTATGTTCACATATAATGACATGGTTCCATTTGAACCCAACCCTATATATATATATATATATATAGAGAGAGAGAGAGAGAGAGATTAGGTTTAAATGAGAACAATATCCTTATTTGTGAATTCAAGGTCAATTATGGGTATTAGATCTAATTAAATTGATGAATCAAATTTTTTATATTTTTTCTTATTAATTAATAGCATTAGGATTATATAATAAAATCATTGTGGGTTATATAACTGATATGTTAATAAAGTACCGTGATTGTATAATACGAATACTGCTGGTATATAATAAAAATAATAGTTTGTAGGTTCGCAAATAAATAAGAGTTCTCATTACAACTCACGCACATTATATATATATATATATATATATATATAGAGAGAGAGAGAGAGAGAGAGAGAGAGAGAGAGAGATAATAAATGACAATATTATGTTATTTTTATCAAGAGTTAACAATTTTAAAAGATTTAGAATCTTGATTTGTGAGGATTAAAATACACGAAATAACAAAACTACAAAATATTGTGCACAATTTTATTTCCATAATTTGTAAAGTATATTCTTTCCATTATAACATTATTAGTCATGGTGTATATTTTTCATAGAATTCTATCTTTAAAAAATACTTTGATGATTTCAATTTATATTATTTTATCTATATACATATTCACTTAATTAATCATTCTTATTCATTTAAAATAAATAGTACTCAAGTTTAACTTGCAATAAGTAAAATAAAAAGTGAAAAATTGACCAGCAACTCATGAGTCAAATACTAGTTACCTAGGCATGGAGATTGTTTAATTTGTTACTTGCATTCTCCTTCTGTATGTTTTTTTAAAAAGAAAAAAGAAAATCTTAAGTTGAAAATAAGTGGTGATGTAATTTAAAAATTGCACTTTTAAACGTTTCGATTGTTTAAAATAAAAAGTACTCCAAATCGAAAACAAACACCTATAATAATTACGTGGAGGGCCATGTGAAAGAGCAACATATGATTTGACTAATGATAAAATACGTAAAGTAGTTTTAATTTCTAATTGAACAACTACTATTTTGAATTCTCTAATTTTACTTAAATTAATAACTTAAACAGCATATACTTCGTAAATTTCAACTGATATATCTTGAATATATGTATTATAACATTAATATGACTAAAGATTAATATATACTGAAAATGTAAACCCGTTAATTTGTGGATACTCCGAGTATTCGGACTCCGAGCGTACTCTTTTTCACAATTTATTAGAGGGCGTTAAAAAGGTGTTCCAAAGAATTTTAGTCCCTAAATTATGATTATATCATCATCATCCCTTGAAAAATAAGCAATAATATTTGTAAAATCTAAACTTTAGTAAAAGGTTTCAAGGTTATTGTGAAAATCTTAACATTTTCTTTTTTTAAAAAGAAGGGGAATTACCAAGGAATTTTGTGAAGGCAAATTTGCCATGAATATTAATGAGGAATTTACTGATGGTTTGTATAACCGAGAGAAATACTGAGGAATTTATTTTTTGATATTGGTATTATCGGTAAATCCCTCGTTATATCAGTGCCAACAGAAAAAAATATTGAGAACATTTTGGGTTCTCGGTAGTTTTGAAAAAAAAAACGAGGGTTTCAAAATATCTTAGGTATTTTTTTTAAATCAAGAAAAAAAATAAAAAAATGAGTCCCATATGTTTCTTAAATATATCATGTGTTTGTTTTTCTTGTTTTAGAATTAAAAAAAAACTAAAAATTGATCGATAATAAATTTTTTAAAAAACAAATCAAGAAAAAATAAAATTAAATGTAATATAATTAAATGTAATAATAAATAAAATTAATGTAATCTCATTATTTTCTTAAATATACCATATTTTTTTATTTCAAAATTATAAAAAAAATAGAAATTCATCAATAATTATATTTCTTTAATTTCTTAAAAAACATACCGAGGGATTTAAAAATAAAAATAAAAATACCAAGAAAAATTAAGAAAATATAATTTTTTTTAAGAAATAGCATTAAATGTAATACTAAAAAGATTAACGTAATCTCATTATTTCTTTAAAATATACCATGTGTTTGGCTTTTTTGTTTTAAAATCACAAAATATACAAATTAATCGCATTAATGTAATAGCACTAAATGTAATAATAAATAAAATTAATGTAATCTCAATTTTTTTTGTGTATACCATGTATTTCTTTTTCTTGTTTTAAAATCACAAAAAATACAAATCGATCGATACTTATATTTTTTAATATTTTATTTTAAAAAAATAAAAATATCGAGGAAAAAGAATCAACTCGGTATTTTTATTTTAAAAAAATCAACAAGAAAAAAAATGGAAAGAAAAATAGCATTAAATGTGATACTAAATAAAAATAATTTAATATTATTATTATTTCTTAAATATATCATGGACTTGTTTTTCTTGTTTTAAAATCACAACAAATACAAAAGTCAATAATTATATTTTCTTAACTTTTTAAAAAGTAAATAATAAAAAAAATCAAGAAAAAATCAAAATAATAATTATAAAATATAAGAGCATTAAACATAATTAATGTAATCTCATTATTATTTTTTATAATGTAATTATAAAATATAAGAGCATTAAACATAATTGAAGCCCGTAAACTGGACTTGGTTATTTATAGAATATTTGGGCCTAAACGACCGGTATAAGACAAAGGCCCATAAGTCTGGCCCAATGGATTTTGGCCTAAGGATCATTTTTTTCACTTAGGCGTAACTTTAGCTAGTTTGTAGAGTGTACATGCATGATATTCGAGCATTCAATTTTCAACGTTCATTGTTTATATCCTCCTAATGTAGCATTTCACTAATTGAAGTGGAAATATTAACTTATCAACATTTTAGAATAGTAACGGAAGAAAAGGCTCTATTATCAAAATTCCAAGATTTGGATTTTGTTATCACAAATTTTAATTTGAAAACTATATGGTACATTTACAAAAGTTTTTGATTTCATAATATCAAGTTTAAACACTCTCAGTACAAATTACCTGATACGCATTGGAGTTTATCTAATTGTTCACTCACAAAAAAAGTAAGACACCTCAAGTTTTAGATTAATTTATATTGTTGATTAGTTTCAATTTAGAGATTAAGGTGTGTAATTGAATAAGTGTAATAAAGGTTTGACCCGAGTTGAACAGTAAGTAAACCGGGTTTTATATAGTAACTGAAAACCGAATAATAAATCGAATATCCGGTTTAAAGAGGAGAAGCTACTATAAAAAAGAGACGTCTAGGGTTTGTTCACAATATTAGTTTCATATTTTACCTGACTTCTCTAAAATTTGAAGTGACAGCAGCGGCGTAAGATCGACAACAGATTTATAGATTTCCAATTTTAAAAGGTAACATCTCGAAACTAATAAAATTTCAATCTTCTCTAAAATTTGAAGTGACAGCAGCGGCGGTAAGATCGACAACAGATTTATAGATTTCCAATTTTAAAAGGTAAACATCCTGCTACTAATAATATTTCAATTGAATTAGACCATAGCTTTGATGAGTCCTCTTGAGAGCCTTTCATGAAATTGATTTGATGTTTTTCTAATAAATTTAAAATAATTGGACGGATCGGCCGAGAAAAGAAGGAAAAAGAGCGAATCGGGTAGTTTTTAAAAAATTTCACCAGATCTATTAAAAAAAACTCACATAGACCCCAACATTTCATACTATTTCCATTAGATCCCCTTTTTGATTACTCATTCGTTTCCCCTCCTCGTGTTGTACCAGCCCAGAAACAGAGAGAGAAATGGATTCCATTTGCGACGGCGCGTCACTCCCCTCCTCCTCCTGCCCCGACGCGCGGAAGCGGCGCGTGACCTACTTTTACGAGCCGACTATCGGCGACTACTACTACGGCCAGGGCCACCCGATGAAGCCTCATCGCATCCGCATGGCGCACAGCCTCATCGTACACTACAACCTCCACCGGCGCATGGAGATATGCCGCCCGTTCCCCGCCCAGCCGGAGGACTTACGCCGCTTCCACACGGCGGAGTACGTCGAGTTCCTTTCGTCCGTGACTCCCGAAACACTCGACGACCAACCTCACTCGCGCTTCAACGTCGGCTCCGATTGCCCTGTTTTCGACGGGCTATTCGGTTTCTGCCAGACCTCCGCCGGCGGCTCCATTGGCGCCGCCGTGAAACTAAATCGGCAAGACGCCGATATCGCCATTAATTGGGCCGGGGGTTTGCACCACGCGAAGAAGAGCGAGGCGTCAGGGTTTTGCTATGTAAACGACATCGTGCTGGGGATTATCGAGCTGCTTAAAGTTCACAAGGTAACCAATCGATATTCAGCCATCATTATTCATTATTTACTGTTTTTCTCATCATGCATTTTGAATTTTACTATTTTTTTGTTCGATTAATTTGGGTTAATTCCGTTTATTTGGCCTTTACTGGAGGGGAAAATGCTTAAATATTATACTTTCCAAACCAAATTGTGATTTTAGATGGAGTGTGCGATTCCTGAATAAACATTTTATTCTATATGAAATCGCACATTCAACGTGCAATTCCTAAAAAATATTTTGAAATCGCACATACAGTGTGCTATTTTAATTTTAGATTTTTTTTAATTCTCACATATGTTATGCTATTATTAATTTTAAATTTTTTTAGAAATATTTTGTGTAATCGCACAACATATGTGCGATTCCTATTTTATATATATTTTTAAATGTTATTTATGAATCGCACGTTGAATGTGAGATTCCATATAAAAAAATCTTTATTCAGGAATTGCACACTATATGTGCGATTCCACCTAAAACCACAACCCGTTCAAAACACCACCTATAATCGCAATTTGGTTTGGAAAGTATAATATTTACGCATTTTTTCCTTTACTGGATGTCTAGATCGTTAATATCATCCTTTAATTGAAATTGAAATTAATGATTTATGTGCATACAAATATCTGTGTGATTTTGTGAACTTTTGTGTGCGTCAAACTTGCCAGTGGTTTATTATTTATTTGTTTGTAATGCAATCAATAATGCTCATATTTGATTTTCCCTTAGTAATATACTGCTTGTGAAGAATAAATGTTGTTTATTCAAGTTTTTCCAATGTTCTCTGATTTTTGCACAATAATCTAACATTTTCATCCTTACCGGTAGCGTGTTCTCTACATCGACATCGATATTCATCACGGGGATGGTGTCGAGGAGGCCTTTTACACTACGGACCGTGTAATGACAGTCTCGTTCCATAAATTCGGCGCTTATTTCCCTGGAACTGGGCACATCAAGGACACCGGTTGTGGTGACGGCAAATACTACGCCCTGAATGTCCCTTTGAGTGAGGGCCTGACGGATGACAACTTCAGGAGCTTGTTCCTCCCAATCATCGATAAGGTCATGGAGGTCTACCAGCCGGAGGCCGTTGTCCTTCAATGTGGGGCCGACTCATTAGGCGGTGATCGGCTGGGGGTGTTTAGCTTGTCCGTGAAAGGTCATGCGGACTGTGTCCGTTTTCTGAGGTCGTTTAATGTGCCTCTAATGGTTTTGGGTGGAGGAGGGTATACACTCAGGAATGTTGCCCGGTGCTGGTGCTATGAGGTTTGTGTGTTCGTTTGTGATTTTCACTTTTATTTTGGTTAATTGCAAAAATTGCCCTTCAGAATTATTACAAATACCCCTCATTCATTGGTAAGTATAGAGCTCTAGGGGTGTCTGTGACGCTTTAAGGGGATATTTGTAAATTTTAAAGACAATTGAAGTTTTCTGTAATTAGGCTAAACCTTAGGGGTGGTTTTTGTAATTATTCTTTTTTGTGATATACACTGACATTTTGCTACTTTGTGTATATAGACTGCTGTTGCAGTAGATGTGGAGCTTGATAACAAGTTGCCATACAATGAGTATTTCGAGTATTTTGGCCCAGACTATACTCTTCACGTGGAGCCAAGTAAAAGGCCAAATTTGAACAAGAAAGCGGATCTGGATAGCATAAGGTAATATATGTTTTTTCTTCAAAACTTGATTCCATAACCATTTTGCAGGTGTATATATGGAATGTTGCTGATTATTAGTTGTATCACAGAATCAGGCTCCTGGACCAGATCAGTCGACTGCCGCCCGTCCCAAGCGTGCAGTTTCAAACGCCTCCGCCAGTTACCGCAGTTCCCGTCGAGGTCAGATTTTTTTTTACGGCAAACGCTTTTCAGTTTGTAAATTTATGTTTAATTTTCATGCACGGGTTTTAATATGTATCTCTCCATTGGCAGAAAGAAACAGATATAGAGGGTAGAGCAAAACCCCAGATGAGGAACGGTGAGGACGATGAGTCTGATGACGAATAGAGCCTCCGAGGAACAAAGAACTAATCTTGAGGTAATAATATGAATTCCACATTTCTTGGTGCATTAGAAAATGGTTGAGGAATTTAATTATTCAAACTAAATAAATATATTTTCTTCTAAAACAGCAATACAAAATGTGAACATTGTTAATATCATCATGGTGGCTTACTTTGTCTGTGTTGTCATTTTTTTTAAATTTATGTTCTCATATTTATTAAGTATAATTGTTGAATAAAGAAAATATGAATATTAAAATTCGAGGGCACCATTTGTGAAGCTCTGGTGCTTGTCTTGCTTATAATTTTTCTGAACCAAAATATTTGTCTTGGTTATAATATTTTTGATTCTTCTTTTTCTTGTGTAGTTATTAACAAATTGTATTTTAACCTTGTATATGAAGCAGAAGTCTAAAGTTTGTTAGTTTTTCCAATTTTCCGTATCGACATATTTATCTAGACTTGTACTGATTATTTCGTGCAGGTCGGAGAAAATACGATAGAGGCAAGCATCGGACAAGATAATGTCCCAATACCTGACCGCAGTGCTTTCGAGGCCGAACTTATGGCGGTTATCTTGGCGGTGGAGTTAGCTTTTGGCATCGTCTGCGGATTGAGACGGACTCCTCTGACTTAGCCGATCTTATTAACGATAAATCCTTCTTGGGCTCCTCTTGGCTCTTTACTCTATTTCATACTCTATTTTTTTTACCTTCTCTTTAACGGTATAATAGATGTTTGTCTCACAGTGGGTGAGTTTACTTCTGTGATCATCATTTTTTCCTTTTTTATATAACTATTTACATTTATCAAAATATATATATGTGTGTGTTTTCTACAAAATAGACGTATAAGTTATTACTTTCAATTATGTGGAGGGCCATGTGTGGAAATGCTTAAATATTATACTTTCCAAACAAATTGTGATCATAGGTGGAATCGCTTGTATAGTGTGTAAATTTCAGAAATCGCACGTTGAATGTTCGATTACATACAAAATATTTAATCAGGAATCGCGCACTATACGTGCGATTCCACCTAAAATCTCAACCCGTTCAAAACACAACCTATAATCACAATTTGGTTTGGAAAGTATAATATTTACACATTTTTCCCCATTAAACGTCACACTCTTATCAAAAAGGATTGACGGGTCATTTATTGGATCGGAGTTTAAAATCGATAAATAATAATTTTGTAAATAAAATATACATGTATTATTTGTTGTCATACTTGGGTTCAAGCCCAGTTGCTGATGAAATTTTACCCTTTTCTTCTTTTCCTTCTTTTTTTTTTTTGTAATTTAGTAAATTATTAAATTTCACTTATACCAATACTTTTCAGCGTAAAAGCAAATACTATAAATTTTGTAATATGTAATTATCAATACATTCGTGTACAAAACCAAATACTCAATTGAAAAAATTAATATTTTTTTGGTCAAAAAAATACTTTTGTACATTTATTAGAATTATAATATACTAATATTTTCCAACATAAAAACCAATACATTAATATACAAAACAAACACTTTCAAAATCGATACTTTAGAATAAAAGAAAACTTAGTGTTTCAGAGAACACATCTAAGCCGGTTCTGATTACGGTTGCGAAATCGTTGACTACGAACTAAATCAACTGTAAAGTGGAGGGTTGGAACCTTGGTAAACACTATTTCAAAAGGTAAATAATACCATTTGAGCTATATGCTCGTGGTGCATAACATGGTATTTCACGATAGGAATACATTTCATCAACACAATCTAGATGATTTCAATTAGTTTTTTAAAGTTATTTCCTTTAAGGTGATTCATAAAATTATTAAAACATACTTTTCTTTGCACATGATTCGTAAATTTTCTAAAATTAACATCCATTAAATTAATTTTATATATGATACCACGAACATGTTGCTCAAGTTGTATCACTTACTATTTGAATGAGTGTCCACCGAAATTCAAACCATGTACATTATTATTTGATTAGTTCAATTGTGTAATCCTTCATAATTATACAAGTTTGAATTTATTTTCTTTTCCTTCAGTTTTTTTTGGTTACTTCTACTTCTCGTTGATTCATTCTAACTCGTTATCGCTTCCTCATGTCTCTGCTCATCTTCGTCAGACCATCGCTGCTAAAATGAGCGACCAGAGAGGAGAATTTGGGGGCCGAGAACTTCCCCTTGGACTGAACTATATGTTTCCATTCGTAACACGTTCCACGTCGGGTGTATTGACACTTGGCTTGGAGCACACTCAACGAGTTCGTACTGTCGGACAACAATAACAGTGACTGAAAATGAAAATGTATTAATAATATACTCGTATTACTTATTAGATTTCTTTAATTTTATAAAAATAACATTTGTAATATCTCAATATTTATTATTTATTTAATTAAGTATTGAAGTCATGTCTTTCAATTTTTTATTAGATAACAATTGGGTAAAAGAAGATGTATTAATTTGTAATGTATTTGAAAATTCACGTTACAACTTAAAAAGAAGTTTAGATCATTTGAATTTGAATAGTTTTTAAAATTCATTTTTGATGATTCGTAAATTTATTAATACACACATTTTTTGCACGTGACTCAAAAAATTATTAAGACACATTTTTTGTATGTGATTCATAAAATTTTCAAAACGTATATCTTGCATTAAACTAACTTTATAATTTTATATACGGTATCACGAGCATGTTGCTCAAGTGGTACCACTTACCATTTGAAAGAGTGTTCACAAAAATTCAAATAATGTAGATTACACTTATTTGATTCATTAAGTTGTGCAATCTATTCTTCGTAAATATACACTTTTGATTTTATTTTATTTGGGTTTTGTTTTCTTTTCCTCTCGAATTTTACTGTAAGTAATTTTTCACCTTCGATTTTATTCGATGTGATCTTGGATAAGCAGCAGTACTTCAAATACAAATTATTTCATAGGGGATTAATTCAGGGCCGGTGCTGAACCTTTAGGGGCCTATAACAAAAATAAATAATAAAAAAATGCCCTTGACAAGGACGAGAAATATTATTCGAGGGGGCAAAAGTCATGTGATAAAAATCTCTATCTCAATAACCTACCGTCATATAAAGGGCAACACTCGGTGGACATAGAATAAACTCGTCATGCTCGACATAGATCGTTCGTTAGGTCAAAATTTTATACCAATACATCATAATATAAAAGTCAATACGTTATAGTGAAAAACCAATACATCATACTACTAATATATTATAGTAAACCAATACATAATCATATCACGAGTTAGAGATTTATGAAAAATCAATACTTTTGAGTACAAAAACCAATACATTATAGTATTGGGTCAAATGATCTAACGGGTCATGACCCGTTAATCTGGCCTAATACAATTGTTTGCCTCACATAAATATAGAAAGAGAAATGCCAAAAAATACTGCTTTTTGAATTTTTTTTCTAATTTTTATTATATAAGTTTACTCTTTTTCTTACAATATTAGTTAAAATTTATCTCAAAATTACTAGATTTTGGTTA
Organism: Phtheirospermum japonicum; assembly: GCA_014905375.1. Taxonomy (NCBI): domain Eukaryota; kingdom Viridiplantae; phylum Streptophyta; class Magnoliopsida; order Lamiales; family Orobanchaceae; genus Phtheirospermum; species Phtheirospermum japonicum. Next base: position 1,156,503 of record BMAC01000224.1, on the reverse strand, counting down.
GCATTAACTTTGGGATATCTAAAATATATTTTAGGTAATTTAGTTATTTTTGCTTATTTATGTTTATCATATAATTAAAACCCTACCTCAAATATCACTTTACAAACCAATTATCCCAATTCAATTGGCCATATAATTAAAACCCATTTGTTTTCTTTCGAACTCTCCATTTTTTATTCTCATATAATTTTAGTATTGATTTATTATCTTGACTCCATGTCCCTGTGCATCCAAATTTATTTTCCTTTTTTTCCTTTTATATAATTCTTTATTCATTTTAAAACTTTGACAATAAAAAAGATTTATTCTTTAAATTTATGAGGATTGTGGAAAATGTGAGTTACGAGATATAATATTATTTTTAATTTTTAATCTTTCATTCATTTTAAAGAAATATTTTTCATTTATATACAACTAATAAAATGTTGATTTGTTGTTTAATTTAAGTAAGCTGAGATTTGCGTATTTTGTTTATACATTTTTTTTATTTAAGTGAAATAAAAAATGTTGATCTCTTGTTTATTTTATAAGATGCTGACTAGGATATGCATATTTTGTTTATACAATTTTTATTTAGGTGGAATAAAAAATTATTTATTTTCTGTTTATTTAATAAGATATTTATTTTTTGTTGCATAATATATAAGTTTTATATATAAGTAAACCAGAAATCAACTAAATGATGGTTTACAATATAATTATAATTAATATAAAATATAATTATGAAATCAGAAATTATAGAAATTATAGTTAAGAGCGGTTCATAATAATCAATAAAATTATTTAAAAAAAATTGACATATGAATAAATTAGTTTTAATAATTTTTACTTAGTTTGTGTAAAAGAGTTTTTAATTTAATTGTAGAAGAGATTTATGGAATTTAATATTACATTATAGGAATAAATGTAGAACTTGGAATATGAAAGACTCAAGATATGTTAAGAGAATTATCCAAATAGTAATAACATATACTACTATTCATGAACTTATGAGTAAGATTAGGTCTTTATGGAATTCTATTAGTACCGTGTATAAATGGTTGGAAACAACACAAAATTAAAATGAGACAAGCTTTGTAAAAATAAAATCAAAAATCCACGTGGCGCGATGAAATTAAGCCGGCTATTGAAATTTGAATGCGCTCTCATTCCTATAAGTATATCATTTTTCATTCAATTAGGTATAGCATATTAACTAGTTTATAGAGTTTTCATTAAGCTTTCTTGTAATTCTCATCATATCATACTTAAAAATTCTTAGTACAAATGACCTATTAATGTCTCGACGGGGTCAGATCGGTAAGTTTTCTAAAGAAAGAAAAGTTTATTGACCACGATAACTTTTTAAAGGTGACATGACAACCATTTAAATTGAGGTCAAATTTACATATTTAAATTGTAAGCCAGCAAAAATTATATCTTCATTGAATTAGCATGATGTGTCCTATTGATTTGATGTTATTCTAATAAAATATAAATGGACGTGATTGGTTAAAAAGCGAATAATAAGGTAGTTTTTTTAAAAAATTCACCAGATCTATAAAAACCCCACACAGACCCCAACATTTCATGCTATTTCCATTAGATATCCCTTTTTGATTACTCATTCGTTTCCCCCCTTTTGTACTCTGCCGAAAAACAGAGAGAGAAATGGATTCCGATAGCGACGGCGCGTCACTCCCCTCCTCCTGCCCCGACGCGCGAAAGAGGCGCGTGACTTACTTCTACGAGCCGACTATCGGCGACTACTACTACGGCCAGGGCCACCCGATGAAGCCTCATCGCATCCGCATGGCGCACAGCCTCATCATACACTACAACCTCCACCAGCGCATGGAGATATGCAGTCCCTTTCCCGCCGAGCCGGACGACATACGCCGCTTCCACTCGGCGGAGTACGTCGAGTTCCTTTCGTCCGTGAGCCCCGAAACACTCCGCGACCACCCTACGCGTCAGCTCAAGCGCTTCAATGTCGGCTCCGATTGCCCTGTTTTCGACGGGCTATTCAATTTCTGCCAGGCCTCCGCCGGCGGCTCCATCGGCGCCGCCGTGAAACTTAATCGGCAGGACGCCGATATCGCCATTAATTGGGCCGGGGGTTTGCATCACGCGAAGAAGAGCGAGGCGTCAGGGTTTTGCTATGTAAACGACATCGTCCTGGGGATTCTCGAGCTGCTTAAAGTTCACAGGGTAATCAATCGATATTCAGCCATTATTCTTCGTTGTTTACTGTTTTTCTCGTCATGCATTGGATATTTACTGGTATTTAATTTTATGATCGTGATCTATATTTTTTGCTTACCAATAATATTTTAGGATTCGTTGATTTTAGCATGCAATTCCATTGATCTGGTTTATTAGGTCTTTACATCACTCAATTGAATTGAAATTGATGATTGATTTTCGCAAACAGAATCTGATGACTCGCCAATCTGTATATTATCCATGTATGTGTGTATACATAATCTCTGTGTGATTTTAGGAATTTTTGTGTGTGTCAGGCTTGCCAATGGTTTATCCAATTGTTTGAGTTAGTGCTGTGATTTGCCTCCTCGATTTTTTATACTTCAATATGATTATCTCTTGGTCGAATTGTTAATTTACTGCTTGTGAAGAATAATTCGGTCTCTGTGTCGAAAAACTTTGTTTATTCAAGTTTTTCCAATACTCAGCTCTAATCTGTTCACTATAATTTGACATTGGTATTCTCACTGGCAGCGTGTGCTTTACATAGACATTGATATTCACCACGGAGATGGTGTTGAGGAGGCCTTTTATACTACTGACCGTGTAATGACAGTTTCGTTCCACAAATTCGGCGATTTTTTCCCCGGAACTGGGCATATGAAGGACATTGGGGTGGGTGCCGGAAAATATTACGCTCTGAATGTTCCGTTGAATGATGGGCTGACCGATGACAATTTCAGGAGCTTATTCCATCCCATCATCTTCAAAGTCATGCAGGTCTACCAGCCGGGGGCTGTAGTCCTTCAGTGTGGGGCCGACTCATTGGGCGGTGATCGGTTGGGGATGTTTAACTTGTCTGTGAAAGGCCATGCGGACTGTGTTCGTTTTCTGAGGTCGTTTAATGTGCCGCTTATGGTTTTGGGTGGTGGAGGGTATACGATTAGGAATGTTGCCCGGTGCTGGTGTTATGAGGTCTGCGTGTGTWCGTTTGTGATTTTCACTTTTATTTTGGTTAATTGCAAAAATCACCCTTAAATTTCAGCCTAATATCAGAAAAATTCAGTTATATTTCAAATTTATACAAATACCCCCTTTCATTGGTAAATAGAGAGCTCTAGGGGTGTTTGTGACGCTTTAAGGGGATATATATTTGTAAATTTTAAAGACAATTGGAGTTTTCTGTAATTAGACTAAACCTTGGGGGTGATTTTTGTAATTATTCTTTTTTGTGGGATATCCACTGACATTTTGCTACTTTGTGTGTATAGACTGCTGTTGCTGTAGATGTGGAGCCAGATAACAAATTGCCATACAACGAGTATTTCGAGTATTACGGCCCAGATTATACTCTTCATGTGGAGCCAAGTAATATGGAAAATTTGAACAAGAGTAAAGATCTGGAGAAAATAAGGTAATTTCCTTTTTTTCCCCCCTCGAAACTTGTTTCTATAACCATTTTGCTGTTAAATATATGGAATGTTGCTGATTATTAATTTAATTGTATTGCAGAATCATGCTCCTGGATCAGATCAGTCGACTGCAGCCCGTCCCCAGTGTGCAGTTTCAAACGCCTCCGCCAATTACAGCAGTTCCGGTGAAAGTAAGATATATATATATTTTTAACGGCAAACACTCTTCAGTTTGTAAGTTTACGTGTAAATTTCATGCACGGATTCTAATATATATCTCCATTGGCAGGAAGAAGCAGATATGGAGGAGAGAGCTAAACCGCAGATGTGGAATGGTGAGGAGTACAAGTCTGATGACGATCTTTGAAAAAAAAAAAAGCACTAATCTGAGGTAAGGTTTGAGCTGATTGCCTTAATCCCCAAATTATTCAAACTTCTTGTAATTGATTATGATATATATCATCTTGGATGGCTTATTTTTGTGTATATGGTTTCATTTTTTTATTTTATTTTTAAAATTTATGCTCTCATATTATGAAGTCCTATTGTTGATAAAAAATAATGAATATTAATTTTGAGGGAACCATTTGTGACGACTAGGGGTTCGTTAGATTTATTTTCGTTGGCATTGAAGTGCCTCTCGATATAGGAGATGATTGCTAGTGAATTTATTTTGCAAATCAACAAACTCGAACTGACAAATATTCGGTTTTAAGTGTCTATGTGTGGTGATTATAGCTATTAGGTTATTTTCACCGACGTTTAGCATTTTCTGAATTATTATTTTTTAATGTGATAGATTCTTAAATACTCTTTACTAGATATAAGTTTGAAGTTTGTTGTATCGACATCTTTATCTATACTTGTGCCGATCATTGATGTGATCCTATTATTTGGTGCAGGTTGGAGGAAAATACGACAGGCGCAAGCATCTGGCATTTGAGTTTCTCCTTTTGGTTCTGTAAAGGATCTAATATAGAATATAGGCCATCTCATACCCCAATATAATACATGTCTTGATACTTTGATTGAATTCTTTTGATGGAACTTCAAGCTAACAGATCGACAGTACTGAAAAAGATTGATGATTGTTCATCAATGTTTGCACTATTATCATTTCTGTTTGCTATGTTGTGGTGATGTCAAAGCGTATGTTTTGATAAGTTGTGTTTCTCGTAAAGTGTGATTATGAGGTCTTAGTCCAGAAAAAAAAAATTTGAAAAAAAAAGTCGCGTTCTAGTGTTTGCAAATGTCAACTTCTGCTTCTAATTCCTCCTCATTTAAAGCACATAAGCACTTTTACAACTTCTACACCAAACATTTCTTATATTTATAAACTTTTATTTTTGACAATAAATCACTTCCTCCAAAAGTACAAGTGTTTGCAAAAACTCCCAAAGTGAGACTTTAGCCACTGCTATGCTCTTCATTCTTGTGCCTAGTTTTCTTAATTACTTATTATGCTCTTCATTCTACCCTTAGACATGTCCTTTTTTTTGATTTCATATGTGATTTTTATAAATCAGTTTTGCTAGACCTGTAAAACTAGGCGTAGAATAGACCATAAAAACACAAATTTGCGGTAGTTTGCTTCACATTGTCATCACAATTTCAGTGTTGCACCCCTCATTATTTTAGTCAAATTTGCAAAGTTATCTGACTAGGTCTTGGGTGAGACCGGTCTCATAGAATGAGACCACATTTTACCATTTTATTAACTTGACCCGACCCAGACCCAAACCCCCCAGCTCACACCCGATCTCAAGAACCATAGACCCTCCAATCCCCAACTTCCCGTTTTCTCTATTTTATTCTTGAGAAAAATTTCTCCAAATTCCTCCAAATTTATCGGCAAAATTTACGAATTTCTGCAGCAAATTCAACACGAAAACTGCAAATTCAACACAAATTTCTGAAACTTAAAGACAAATTCAAGCGATTTTAGCATAAAACGCTCAAGATCAAAAATACAAAATCGAAGCATAAATTAGAGTTTAAAACCACAAAGAATTGAAGCGAGACTACGGATTAGGAATCAAATTCCGCACCTCTGACTCGAATCCAGTTTCACGTAAATAAAATCTCTTCTCAATTTAGGAATCGAAAAATTTGGGGAAAACTTGATTCGATATATATTTTCTCTAATAATTTTAGTTTTTGTTGATGCATATGGAGGACATTCGTATAATGCAAAAATTATGGAAAATAGTTCAATAGTTGAAGATATGGAGGAAATTAATACTACTGCAAAAAATACGGACATGTGTATTACCGCACTTTCTATCTTTATAATACTTTTAGTACTATTTGCGATACTTTTTGTAAAATCCGAAGGTCTATGATTTTGAAAATAAGTATCAGTAGACGATATTGTTTTCAATGTTAACCAACACTGAAATCAATATCAAACAGTTTCAGAATAATAAACAGCAGTTTTAGAAAACAGATGTTGAGAACGATATTAACAACATCGAAACCAACATCACACAGAGTTTAAAAATGTGCAGCGGAATAAATATTAAAAATCGAACACAACAATTTAAAATCAGTTCACAAGTAAAAGATACTTGTGAACTTAGGTGTACAAACCCGAAAACTATATTACTTTCTTTGTTCACGATCAATACAAAAAGATAATAAGTAATATACGAAAACTAAAATATCAAAAACTTGATACTAAATACTTGTCGCCGTGATAATAAGATCTTCTCCGTTGGTTACGCAACTTCGAAGAACTTCTTGATCTCGAACAATGGCTCCAAGTAGCTATCTTGCTTGTGTTCTTCCTTGATGCTTTGCGTCGCTCGTTCCTTACTTTTCCGTGCGTCTCTTGGTTGTGGTAAAGATTAATTTGTCTTGTGTCCTTGTGTTGTCTTAAATAGACAAGTCCTAAAGTCCTAGTCTTGATAAACAAGGAAAATYAATCCTAAACAAAATTTAGGAAACTAATTAAAGTCCTAATCATAAACTAGGAAACAAATAAAGTCCTAAATCTAGTTCCCTAATTTATTTTGAGCCCAAGAAAAATAAACAACTAAATAAAGAATTATTCCCAAGAATAAAATCCTCAACAATCTCCCCCTTTTGCCTTTTTGGACAAAATACCCAAAACGCATGAAAATGATCAAAAGACTAAAAACTCCCACTGAATTAGAAACTCCCCCTAAATTAGAAACTCCCCCTAAATGAAGTAACCATTGTTTAAAACAAACAAAAACGAACCACATTCACAGCAATGTCTTCTACATCTTCTCCCCCTTTTTGTTCTAAAAGCAAAAGGACCTCAATAAACGAGTTCCGAAGCGCATGGTGCTGTGCAACTTGGTAACCAAACAAAGTAATCTGGGCTCGAACAAACGGAGTAGAAAAATGAAACATGTTGGTACTGATGTTGGGAATACCAGAACCAACACCGGACATGGCACCATCTCGAAGAGGCGCCTGGGTTCCTAAAGAAGGCAATCAGATTCTGCTTCACAAAAACATCAACGGGGATTTGGCGCTCAGCAATCATGCCTCGATTTTGAAATCCCAAGAACACCTCCTCAGCTTCACTCGTCAAGAACCTCGTGGAGATTGGTTCCATGTCTTCAATCTCGACGCCTTGAGACGGAGTCTCATCAGAGTTAGCAGAGTGGTCGTAGGCAGTTGTTGACATCGGTGCACTGGCAGATGGAACATTATCAGAATCAAAGTTTGGAGAAGAGGCAGGATTGTCTGCAGTGGATGTTGGTTTTGATGACACAACACCAGAACCAACATGAGTTAACACGGCAGCTTTGGACTTCTTCTTTTCTCTCTTTGGGTGAAATTTTCTTATTAGCTAGACACACAATCTGTTTCCGGAGCTTGGCTGGGTGATGGTGAATCCGATATTTTGCAAGAGATTGAAAACAACTACAAACAAAAAATCGAGTGTCGTAGGCAGTAAAATTTGGAGAAAGAAAAAGTAAAAATATTAACTTTGTCAATATGGAGAAATCGTACGCAATAGATAAAAGAAGGATGAAAAAGGTAAAGTGAATAAATAACTCCACCACTCTTTCTCAAAATAAGACACACGATCTCTATGCTTAAATAGCCCACTATCTCTTATTTGGAGAATAAAAATAAAAAATCCCAACTACAAATTAATCGAGATAGAGCCAGACTTTTATAAACCATCACCATAGTTGAACAAAGTCTTTGCAAAGCAATTCTTCACTCACCAAATCATTATATTTATTACCTGTCCAACCGTCCGATTACAACTCCACTGAAACATGCGGTTAGTAAGATTCAAAACAAGATTAAGAGAATTCAAGATAGATACGAACACAAATAACTAAACGCACATCAAAAAGGCATCTTCCCAAAGTATGAATGTCCTATTGGATGCCTAAAATTGATGACCTAAAAAGGTTTAAAAAAAATACATTACGATTTTTAGTGACTTGATTAGTGTTGCCTTTTATTACTGACAACATTATAACCAACATTGCCTCATGCGAAGTCAATGGAAACTTACCCCTTAACCCAAGTTAATGACTACGTCAAAATCGCTCAAGAAGGTGAAATTTAAAGATTGGATCAATTTGTATCCAGATTCTCTTCATCTTTTTAGAGATTTGAAGAGAAATAGCTTATCTTCAGCAATTGCTGTTAACACCTCTTGTTTTTGGACCTGGGAGAAAATCAGTTTCTGCGGGCAAGCTCCACAATCACCTAATTGAAGAGGTTAGTCTTTTTGTTATCACTTTTATTGTAACACTAGACCTTATCGCACTTTCAACCCGACTCAATGCATTTGGATTATGTATGAAAATAAAAATAAAAATAAAAATGCATGCAAAATTATACAGATGTTGTGACTGATGTTGATATGGTCTGTCACAACATCACAAACCAACATTGGCTTAGACAATGCACATACCGAGATCTCTTCTCAATCGAGAGAAGGTCTCGAAATCTAATGCCTTTGTGAAGATGTCATCAAGCTGATTGTCTGTTCCTATATGCTCAATGCTAACTATCTTCCTCTCAACCAAGTCTCGAATAAAGTGGTACCTTATGTCAATATGTTTAATTCGAGAAAGCTGGACCGGATTTTTCGAGATATCAATGGCACTGGAATTATCACAGAACACATTCAATGTTCTTCTATGTAGACCGTAGTCCTCTATCATTTGGTTCATCCACAATAACTGTGTACAAGCACTTCTAGCGGCAATATATTCGGCTTTAGCTGTAGAAAGAGAAATGCAATTTTGTTTTTTGCTATACCAAGATATAAGATTCTTAGCATATTTGGACTTAGAAAGAAAAATACCATCATCCAGTTGTTTAATTTTCAAACCAAAAAAGTAAGAGAGATTACCTTCCACGCTTATCTCAAATGTATCAGACATTTTCGTAATACACTCACTTACCATCGATTCAATACGAGTGACTGGAGAAAATGACTTATCTAAATCTGAGTCTGATTTTGGATCAGCTTGAGTCGATGTTGGGTTTGATGTTGAGTTCCCAGAACCATCATCGAAACCAACATCACCAATTTCTTCAATTTCAACACCTGCATCTTCGATTTGGTAGCAGTTGTCTGATGTCCTCTGACCAGTAAGAACACATGTATTGCTTTCGTCATAAACTTCGCATCTTTCATGAGTGAACTTGACATTGAAACCATCATCGCACAGTTGGCTAATACTTATCAAGTTAGCCGTTAAACCTTTAACCACCAACACGTTCTCAAGCTTTGCAATACCAGGTACATGAAGAGTTCCTTGGCCAATGATTTGGCCATTTGCACCTCCACCATACTTCACCTTTCCTCCATGAAATTTGACTATATTCGAGAGGAGATCTTCCGAGCCGGTCATGTGCTTAGAGCATCCACTATCAAAATACCAGGCTCCAGGGACGTGGGATTTCAGGGAGGTATGGATCATATTGAACTTGATGTTATTTTTCTTCACCCACACTTGTTTGAACCTGGTGTTGGTATTGATGTTGGTAACATGGGAACCAACATGAGATTCAGCAGTCAGCTTCGACCTTTTAAAATGAGTTTGCTTGCCAACAAGCTTCCAGCAGTATGGTCGTATGTGACCTGGTTCACCACAGTGATGACACACGTATTGTCTTCTTCTCCTCTTGTGGCGTTTGGTCGACTTCACCTTTTGACTTGAAATTGGCTTTTGAACATGCTTGTATCCAATCCCGTGTTTTGAAGAATCCGGGATACTCGATTTCATAATTTCATCCATCTTGGCCTTACCCTTGTTGAGGTTTGTGAGGGTTTCTTGGACTTTCTTCAATTCGATCTTTACTCGTTCTAGCTCATCATCCTTTTTGGTGAGGGACGACTCCAATTGGACAATTATATTCAGTTGGTCATCTTTTTCCTTAGTCGACTTTTTCACCTCGATTCTAAGATCCTTGACTTTGAGTACTTGTTTTCCCCAACTAGTATATAATTATTCATACTCAATGCTCAGCTTCTCGTACTCGTCAAAAGATTCATCAACCTCATCATCATCCTCAATGTACTCTGTAGCAATCAAGCTCTTCTTCCTCAGAGTATCCATAAACCAAGACAAATAAGGATCAGTACTTAAAAGGTTAAGTAATCCGCTCTGATACCAATTGTAAAATCTGAAGGTCTATGGTTTTGAAAATAAGTATCAGTAGACGATATTGTTTTCAATGTTAACCAACACTGAAATCAATATCAAACAGTTTCAGAATAATAAACAGCAGTTTTAGAAAACAGATGTTGAGAACGATATTAACAACATCGAAACCAACATCACACAGAGTTTAAAAATGTGCAGCGGAATAAATATTAAAAATCGGACACAACAATTTAAAATTCGTTCACAAGTAAAAGATGTTGGGAATCGAGGGTACCGTCGCGCAGCGGAAAACAAAAATTTTTAAAAATTAAATTAATTGAATCGAATTCAATTGACGACGGTCCAATTTTATAATCAATTAATTCAAACAATGTTTTAATTGCTTTTAATTAATAGAAACAATTCAATTTTCGTAAAATCGAACAAGCATGTTCGGTTTCTATAAAACATATATATAATAATTATATATATATATATATATATATATATATATATAATATAATCTGTATTATATACAATTCACGCATACATAAAAACATGCAGTACATGCATTTTTATATATATGTCAAAGTACAACAGCATGCACACCACTCATACATATATAAAAATCACACCATGCATGCAACTTTAATCATACGTATATCTAAACTGCACAACATCTTTATGTAATCTAATATATATACATATTTCATATATCCACAGCACATACATATTTAAATATCATATATATATATATATATATATATATATATATATATATATATATATATATATATATATATAAACCCATGTACTGCAAATATTACTTATATATATATATGAATAGCCGTAATACCTCACGGCATGAACGGCGCAAGCGGGCTTCTCGCAACGGCACAGCGGCGACGGGGTCCTCGGTTGCGCCGGGCTGCGGTAACGACGGCGTGGCAAGCGCTCCGGCTTGGCGGCGACATCAGCGGCGGTCTGTGGCGAATTCCAGCCCGGAGCAGGCAGCACTCGGCTGCGGCGTTCAGGTCCAGCGACGAGGCGCTGTCGAGGAGGTGGCAGGAGGCGGCTCGGCTGAAAATCCGACGATCTTCACGTCGTGACAGCGGTAGCAGGCTCGGCTGCGGAGAAGACGACTTGACAGTCCGACGATTCGGCGTTCGGAATTGGTTGCAGAAACTCACGACGGCAGCGGCAGGTTCGACTGTTGCTCGGGCTGCAACACGTTCCTCTCGGCAATGGCGAACCTGAATTCCGGCGGAAAAATTGCAGCGGTGGGGCGGTTGACAGCAGGCGACACGACTGCGACGACGGCGGTCCGACGGCTACGATGCGGTGTGAGGCGTCTCCGGCTATCGGTGTCACACACCGTATTGCCCGATGTACTCGCGACGAAGCACTAGTTCGTCGAGAGATTGAAACGACGAAAACGAGAAACCGAACGATTCGGTTGACGGCAGCCGGCGGCAAGCGGCGGCGACCGGTGGACGTGGGGAAGGGGTGGGTCGGCTGTAGGGCTAAGGTTTCCGAATTTTTGTCTCTCTCTCTCTCTCTCTTTTTTTTTTTTTTTTTTTTTTTTTTTTTTTTTTTTTTGCCGAAGAAGAAGGCGTATCCTTTTAAAACCCTTCCTGCTCTCACACAAAGAACCCGTAGCCCTCCAGCCTTTTATGTTCTTTTTATTTATTTATTTTAGTCAAGCCCAAGTGTTATGTCGGGCTGGAGAAAAGATGGACTGGGCTCAATTTTATTTAAGAAAACAAACATCTAATAATGTTGGCCCATTAGGAAAATTAAAAACCAACCTTTAATTTAAAAACAAGCCAAAGTCCCTTTAATTTAAAATAAAAAACCCACCGGCCAATAACTTAAAATGGTTTATTGGGTCGACCCAATTTTAAATTAAAAACCCCATCGGAATTAAATCATTTCTCATAAATGATAATTTCGAAAAATATAACAATTATATTTTTGCGTCCAGAATTTCTCGTATTTATTTCTCAATTCATAATCATAATTATGAACTTTAGATTCAATCATATTGACATCTAAATATGCTAAAATTAACAATTAATTTCTAGCTGTCGTTTTCAATAATCAGGAAACACGTGGTGTGACCCTCAATGGTTCAGGTGTAAGCTAGCCGTGGGTTCACAACATATTGTGATTCGAACAACACATTGTCCTTATATGAACTCGTCCCTTAGAGTCCCTGATTAAATAAAACTCATTTTACTTAATCACTGGTCAAACCAGAACCCAACGAATTATGAGAGGCGCCTAGCAACTACGCATCATAATTCCCTAGATACAAATGAAGTGCCTGCAAGAAC
>BMAC01000224.1:1037103-1113233 GCA_014905375.1 Phtheirospermum japonicum | reverse complement strand
TATAATATTGATTTTTGTTATAATGTTAATTAGAGTATCTATCCTAATTATGTTAAGAAGATTCCTGCATAATTAAAAAAAGAAATTAATCCTAGGTGAATCAAATCATCATTAATATTAATTATGGTATCTATCATAATTATGTTAATAAAACTTCTACATAACTAAAAAAAGAAAATAATCATACGTGGCATTTTTTCTCTCTCCTACTCACCTTTTTTTTTCTCTCCAAACCTCTCTTTTAATATATATAGATATAGATTGTTATTTTCAAGTTCAAATTAAAATGAATTTGATAATAATATGTCATGATTTCTCATCAAAATTACCCGAATTGACGTTTGATGTCTTGGTCAAATACAGGGGGTACAGTTCTATGTCTCTATTAATGTGAAATAGATAATATTATATTTGTAGTTGGGATATTGATTAATTCTGATTGTCGATTCCGACTTCGTGCATGTGTTGTTAATCTTCAGAAAATAATTGCTCCTTCTTTGTTTCGATAGATCCGGATCTCTCAGACAGGTGAACAAAAGTGATTGTTGGGATGCGCCAAAAATCGAGGGCGACGAAGGAGAAGTTGGCATCGTGTAAGCAAAAAATGCGACGCATGCGTACTTTGGCGATTATCCCATTATGATCAAGTTTGCATTAATATTTTGTGAATGGACTCCACAAGGAGTGATGTAGTCAAACTGAAGCAATGTAAGGTTGTAGCATTTGTATTATGTTAAATTCTAGTGTCTTTTTCCACAATGCTTAGATTAACTCATATAGGTGTATGCTCTGATTTTGTTATGTTTTGATATACTTGTGGGTTTAGATGTACACCAACGTAATGGTCATGGCCGTATAAGTGTGGTGCATATATTTGAAGAGACCAACTCACTTGTTAGACCGTACTAACGGATCATTCATAACAAAAAATAGCAATTTTTCGAGGGATTTTTCCCTCGATTTTAAGGTAAATTCTCTTGGTTTTTTGAGAAATCGAGGGGAAACCCGAGAAAAAAATTCCTTCGAAAAAACCCTCCTCGGTAAAGTTTTTCGAGGGCCAATTCCTCTCGAAAAATTTTATCGAGGGGAAAACCGAGGATCAGTTCCCTCGGTAAATTCTCCCGTACGACCATCAAAAAAACCGAGGGCAAACCGAGGGGCGGCTACCCTCGGAGAAACCGAGGGGAGGTTGCCCTCGGAAAAACCAAGGGGCGAACTACCCTCGGAAAAATCGAGGGCGGACTACTCTCGGAAAAATCGAGAGCACATTGCCCTTGGAAAACTCGAGGGCCATAGCTACCCTCGGAATAACCGAAGGACATATACTCTTGTTTTTTTGATTCCCGAGGGTATTCCCCCTCGATTTTTTTTTTTAATATTTTTTAAATATTACTTTTAATTCCTGTTTATTTATTAAAATTCCACCAAAAATTGAAGAAAAATTATTAATGAACATACAAATAAATAAAATAATTATTATAAAAATATTTGGAAATTTACAATTATTACATGCGTTAAAGTGTGTAGTAACAAAATTTTTATAAAGCACATGAAACTGTCCTATGACGGTGGGTGCTGTACAGGGGGTACTGCGAGAAACGAGCATATATCTCGGCCATCTGTGAGTTCACCTGCGCCTGAAATGCCTCCTGCTACCGGCGTTGCTCCTCACGTTGTCGCTCAAACTCGGTGTATCGCTGCTCGATCGCCTGGACCTCCGTCAGGAGCTCCGCCCTCTGCACCTGGAGCTATGCCTCCTGAGCTAGTCTAGTGACCTCCAACTCCTCCCTCTGCGTCTGGAGCTGCGCCTCGAGCTGTTTAACGTAAGTTATACTGCTGGGAGGAGGAGGACGAAGAGATGCCTGTGAAAAAACCCTTCGCATCAACAATCACCTTCTCGTACGAGTCGGTGTCGTAGTGTCGTCTCTTGCTCAACCCGACGACGTCGATGAAAACCCGGTTAGGGTCAACCTCACTACCCGCATCCTGGGAAGACGCACGTACCTCCTCCAGGTGTCGCTCATACTCCACGTGAATTACAACTCCTTAGTAAATTCTACATTAAACATTATTTATGAGATCAATTCAAATAAAAAAAAAGTATTGAATRYTAATAATATTTGATAGKTAACACGTTGATAGCTAATAAAATAAATACTAAATTATGTTATCATTTTTATATAATCTAATTTAAAAAAGTGGTCAAATTACTTTTGATATTATTTGGACTCACAAATAAAAAAAACAAAAAAACAAAAAATAAAATAAAATACTATTCGGTTCGATTTTTTAACGGGTAGTTTGGTTTTCGGTTTTTGATCGTAAAATATTCAGTCGGTTTCGGTTTGACTACCAAAACAACCGATATAATCGAACCGACCGAATTATATATATATATATATAGGATTAGGTTCAAATGAGAATCATGTTCTTATATGTGAATCTAGGGTCAATTATGGGCCTTAAATCTAATTAAATGGATTGATCGGTCGTATCTTGGTTGTTGGTCGAATTACACGACACATGTGAATACGCACATGCTCGTTGATATTTTTCAATCGAAATCGGGTCAAAACCACCCCACGTGCCTATGATGATATGATTTGTTTCAATTTTTTCGATTTTTCGATTTTTTTTTTTTTGATTTTTTTCATATTTAGAAAAATTGAGGAATACTGGGATGGGCCCTTGGTTTTTTCAAATAAAAAAAATTAAAAAAAACAGACAACGCGTACTTAACGATCGACACCCTACCCTTGTGGTTCCGGGACACCAAGTTGCACCCCTACCCGCCCCGTTCGTAAAATGATAGGATTTGTTTTTATTTTTTACTAATTTTTTATTTTTTCGAATTTTTTTCCATTTCTTATTTAAAATCGAAAAAAAAAATAGAAAACTCGTACCTAACGATCGACACCCGACCCTCGTGGTTTCAGGACACCGAGACGCACCTCTCTCCGCCCCGTTCATGAAATGATAGAACCACTTTTTATTTTTTACGATCTTTTTTATTTTTCTCGATATTTTTTCAAATTTTTATTTAAAAATCGGAAAAAAAAAAAAGAAAATACGTACTAAACGATCGACGCCCAAACTTCGTGGTTCCACGACACCGAGACGCACCTCTTCCCGCCCCATTCGTGAAAAGATAGAACCACTTTTTATTTTTTACGAATTTTTTTATTTTTCTCGATATTTTTTCGAAATTTTATTTAAAAATCGGAATAAAAATTGTGTGCTAAACGATCGAAACCCGACCCTCGTGGTTCCACGACACCAAGGGGAACGCCCAGATGGGTGAGCTGTTAGCTCGTTTACAGCAGTACCCCGCGTCGTAGCCTCCCACGTCATTGGACTGTTTTATATTTTTATAAACTTTTTTACTAAACACTTTTGTTCAACAAATTTAATAATTGTAGATTTTCAGATATTTATATAATAATTGATTTGATTGTTTTTTCTGTTTATTAATAATTTCTTTTTAAATTTTTAGGTATTTTAATAAATAAACAGGAATTAAAATTAGTAATTAAAAATAAAAAATAAAAAAGGGAAAACTGAGAGGAATATTCCCCTCGGAAAAACCGAGAGCAACCCCCTCGGAAACACGACCGTCGGTTTTTTCTTTTTTTTAATATTATTTTTAATATTTTCCGAGGAGAAAACCGAGGGGATATTTTCTCTCGGGTTTTCCGAGGGATATTTACCCTTGATTTTTCCGACGGTATATTTGCCCTCGATTTTTCCGATGGCATATATATTCAGGCTCAAGGGAATTTACCGAAAAAATGAACCTTCGGTAATTCCTTCGGAAAAATTACCGAGAGCATATTTCCCCTCGAAAATTTTACCGGGGAGGGTTTTACCGATGGAAACTTTCCCTCAATTCTCCCGTGATAAGTTGATTAACGAGAGCCTTTGGCTTATTATCGAGGGATTTTCCCCTCGGTAAAATACTTTTTTTGTAGTAATTATTATTAAATATTTTAATATTTAAATTAAGTTCTATAATAATTCTTAGTTACATACTTAGAGAAATTCAAAAGATGTCATATTCTCTACCCATGTCGTATTGTACTGGTGTCTAATTAATATTTATTAATTATTATTATATAAGTTTATATTTTTATACTTAAATTGAATTCGTTAATAATATTTTGTTACATACTTAGATAATCGCAATTATAATTTAATTATATTATATATTTTAATTGCAAGAATAAAAACATATTAACTTTAATCTATATATAACGTATTTAGATTGTTAATAAATAATTAAAAAAAATTAATTAACAGTGTCTTATAAGTAGTTTTTCTTCTAATTAAGATAAAAAATTTAGATTTTTTTTTCTAATTATATATGACTTCTTATATATTTATATTGGAAGAACAAAATAAAATATTTAATTAGACAAAATATAATCAAAAAAAAATAAGTTAGGCAAATATAAAGAAAAAGGAAAAGATTAAGTTAGACAAAATATAATAAAAGAAAATATAAAAAGATGTCATATTCTCAACCCGTATCGTATTGTACTGGTGTCTAATTAATATTTACTAATTATTATTAGGGATAAATTTTTTTTGCCTCCTGAAGTATTACGAAATTTTGACTTTACCTCCAAAACTTTTGTTTATTTTAAGTTGCCTCCTGAAGTTTGCGTTTTATTGAGTTTGCCTCCTAAAGTACAATTCAGGCCAAAAAGTTGTCGGACGCCGTTCACGTGACTTACACGCGAGGGCAGGAGCGTCTTTTCTCTTTTCAGATTTTTTCTTGCCTCCTCAACTATCTCGTTTTTTTTTTACTTTGCCTCCTAAAGTATTTTTCTATCAAATTGCCTTCTGAAATACGATTTTATTTTAAAATTGCCTCCTCAAGACAGTTTTTGGGCCAAAAAATAAAAATAAAAATCAAATACCGATGGAATTTACCTAATGAATGATACCCTAACTAGGTAAATAATAATAATAATAACAATAATAATAATAATAATATATTACTAATATTTTTTAAATATAAATATAATTTTTAATACATATAACATAATTATAATACACTTTTAAAAACTACTACTACTACTAATAATAATAATACATAATTATAATATAAAATTTATGAATATAATTTAATATTTAATAAATATATGATATATAATACGATCTTTTTACAATAACAATTTTTGTAACTTTTTTCTCATTTCTTATTTTTGTTTAAATATAATATTACTTATAATGTATATATTTTAATTTAAAATGCATATAATGTAATTATAATACACTTTCAAATATAATATAATAATATTTGAAATATATTATAAGTGTATTTTAAATTATATGTGTTGAAATAGTATTACGTGTATAATGTTATTATATTTTATAATTTTAAAGTGTACTATAATTATATTATATGTATTTTAAATATATATATATATATATATATATATTTTTATTGCAAGTAACATTATATATCAACAAATAAATAAGAAATAAAAAAAAAGTTACAAAAATTGATATATATATATATATATTAAATATATTAGTTAAAATTATAAATTATATTTCAAAATTATTATTATTATTATTATTATTACTACTACTACTACTACTACTACTAATAATAATAATAATAGTAGTAGTTGTACTAGTAGTGCTAGTAGTAGTATTTAAATGTGTATTATAATTATGTTATATGTATTAAAATTTATATTATTTATATTCAAAAAATATTAGTAATATCTTATTATTAATAATAATAATAATATCTTAAATAATTGCAAGTAATTCGTAATTTAATTTTATTATGTATTTTAATTATAAGAATAAATTTTTTTATTTTTTGTTCTAAATATAACGTATTTAGATTATTAATAAATAATTAAGTTATAAGAAGTTTGGATTTTCTTCTTCTAATTATATATGACTTCTTACATATTTATTTAGATGAATAAAAGAAACATCGAATAGACAAATATATCAAAAAAGAAAGAAAAAAGGGCAAATATAAAAAAGGGAAAAGATTAAGGTAAGACAAAATATAATAAATTTGATAGATATTAGAATTTTTATATTTAGCAAGTTTTCAAATTTCAAAAATTCGCCACGTAATCATCAGAACCACTATAAAATTACATATCAGCCCGAAACTTACTAAGCAAACAAGTAGAATAGAAATTTTTTCGTTTATGTGTCTCTGTGTGTGTGTGTGTGTGTGTGTGTATATATATATATATATTAATGCAAAATCCTCCTAACCTATGTGTATGCTTCGTATGCTTCGTTTGACAAATAAAAAATTATGGTGCTTTGTTTGCTTATGTGTCATCCGAACCTAATATTTACCTAATTTAATACTTTTCCTTTTACTGTATCTTACCTAATTTAATTTTTTTATTATATTTTTCCTTATTCAATACTTTCTTTTGAATCTCCTAATATAAAAATAAAAATAAATCATATATAATTAGTTATTTTAATTAAAAGAAAAATTACATATGAAATTATTTTAATTTAAAAAATTATTATGAGAATAATTAAATAAGTTTATTGATAATATAATTTAAAATAATTTTATTTTTGGAGTTTCAAATATTCTATATAGGTAAAATATCAGTTATTTATAATAATCTAAGCATGTAACTAAATATTAGTAATATATTCAATCTAAATATAAAAATATTAAATTATGTACTAATAATTAATAAACATTGATTAGACACCAGTACAATGCAACACGGGTTGAGAGTATGATATCTTTTAAATATCTCAAAGTATGTAACTAATAATTATTAACTAATTTATTCTAAACATAAATATATAAAATTTAATAATAATAATAATAATAATTAATAAAATAGATATTAGACACGGGTTTAGAGTGTGACGGTTTTTGAATTTTTGTAAGCATGTAACTAAGATTTAATGAATTTAATTTAAATATCAAATCTAAAATTATTTAATATTTATAATAATTAATAAATAGATTAGACATGTACAAGGTACGGATTGAGAATAATTATTTTAATTTTTTATTTTAGATATAAAATTCAGTAATTATCACAAATATTTTTTATATTTATCTTTTGATAAGTTATGTGTAATACATGGATGTTAAACAAGTATATATTAATGCAAAATCCTCATAATCTATGTGTCTACTTCGTATGTTTCGTTTGGATAATAAAAAATCTCGGTGTTTCATTTGCTTATGTGTCATTCGAGCCTAATATATACATAATTCAATATTTTTCTTTTACTTTGCCTAATTTAATATTTTCTTTTTATTATGTTTAGCCTAACTTAATAGTTTTCTTTAATTATATTTTGTCTAATTCAATAAAAAAAATTTATAAATAAGTCATATATAATTAGTAGAAAAAAATCTAGATTAATTATTTTAATTAAAAGATAGATTACATATGAAATAATTTTAATTAAAAAAAAAATTATATATGAAAATAATTAATAAATTGTATTTAAAATAAGAGTTGAAATAATTTAATTTTGAAATTCTAAATACTCTGTATAAATAAATTATGATATATTTGCAATAATTAGAGTGTGTAACTAAATATTAGTAATGAACTCAATCTAAATATAAGAAAATAAAATTATATAATAATAATTAATTAATATTTATTAGACAATGGCACAATTCGAGAAAACATCAAGATTCGCGCATGAAACTCAGGAATACGTTTATTTACTAATATGATGGCCGGTTGTAGTTCTATAAGCTTGAGAGTATGATACCTTTTGAATTTTTCAAAGTATGTAACTATAATTACTAACAAAATTAATTTAAACATAAAAATATAATATGAGTTAATAGATTAGAGAAGTGTTGAAAATCTGACATCTTTTGAATTCTAATAAATATGCAAATATAATTATTAATGAATTTAATCTGAACATTAAAATATAATATTAATCAATAATTCTAATAATTAATATATTTAATAGGGCACGGGTTGAGATATACATCTTTTCAATTTTTTATTTTAAATTTAAAATTTCATAATTTTCACAAATATTTTTTATATTTAGTTTTTATAAATACCGTGTAATACACGGGTGTTAAACTAGTACATATATATATAATTCGACTATAAATAAATACAGTAACTTAATTAAACATTTTAATTCATTCAAACTTAATTATTTTTATTTTGAATAAGAGTAAAATAAGAAATTACCATAAAACGCACGTGCAATGCACGGCTATAATACCAGTTATACTTGATGAATGGGAAAACATAAATTTAAAAAGTGACAACACAGACAAAATAAGCCATCGTTATGATATAAACAATGTTCACATTTTGTATTGCTGTTTGGAAAATTAATCCCTCAACCATTTTTTTGATGCACCAAGAAATGTGGAATTCATATTATTACATCAAGATTAGTTCGTTGTCCCTCGGAGGCTCTATTCGTCATCAGACTCATTGTCCTCACCGTTCCACATTTGGGGTTTAGCTCTCCCCTCCATATCTGCCTCTTTCTGCCAATGGAGATATATATTAAAATCCGTGCATCAAAATTAAACATAATTTTACAAACTGAAATAAAAATCTTACCTCAACAGGAACTGCAGTAATTGGTGGAGGCGTTTGAAACTGCACGCTCGGGACGTGCTGCAGTCGACTGATCTGGTCCAGGAGCCTGATTCTGCAATACAATTAAATTAATAATCAGCAACATTCCATATATATAACAGCAAAATGGTTATGGAATCATGTTTTGAAGAAAAAACAAATATTACCTTATGCTGTCCAGATCCGCCTTCTTGTTCAAATTTGGCCTTTTACTTGGCTCCACGTGAAGAGTATAGTCTGGGCCAAAATACTCTAAATATTCATTGTATGGCAACTTGTTATCAAGCTCCACATCTACTGCAACAGCAGTCTATATAGCAAAATGTCAGTGCATATCACAAAAAACTTCAATTGTCTATACTTACCAATGAATGGGGTGTATTTGTAATAATTTTGAAGGGTAATTTTAGCAATTAACCAAAATAAAAGTGAAAATCACAAACGAACACGCACAAACCTCATAGCACCAGCAGCGTGCAACATTCCTGAGCGTGTACCCTCCACCACCCAAAACCATAAGAGGCACATTAAACGACCTCAGAAAACGGACACAGTCCGCATGGCCTTTCACGGACAAGCTAAACACCCCCAGCCGATCCCCGCCTAATGAGTCGGCCCCACATTGAAGGACAACGGCCTCCGGCTGGTAGACCTCCATGACCTTATCGATGATTGGGCGGAACAAGCTCCTGAAGTTGTCGTCCGTCAGGCCCTCACTCAGAGGGACATTCAGGGCGTAGTATTTGCCGTCACCACAACCGGTGTCCTTGATGTGCCCGGTTCCAGGGAAATAAGCGCCGAATTTATGGAACGAGACTGTCATCACACGGTTCGTACGGTAAAAGGCCTCCTCGACACCATCCCCGTGGTGAATATCGATGTCGATGTAGAGAACACGCTGCCGGTACAAATCAGAGAATATTGGAAAAACTTGAATAAACAACGTTTATTCTTCACAAGCAGTATATTATCGATTCGACTAAGGGAAAATCAAATATGAGCATTATTGAATGCATTACAAACAAAATGGATAATAAATCGCACGCAAAATATTTGTATGCACATAAATCATAAATTTCAATTTCAATTAAAGGATGATATTAGCGATCTAGGCATCCGGTAAAGACCAAGTAAACCAGGAATTAAACCAAATCAATCGGGAAAAAAAATAGTAAAATTCACAATGCATGACGAGAAAAGCAGTAAATAATGAATAAATCGATTGATTACCCTGTGAACTTTAAGCAGCTCGAGAATCCCACGTTGAATGTGCGATTTCATATGTGAGAATTAAAAAAAATCTAAAATTAAAAATATTTTTTAGGAATCGCACGATGAATGTGCGATTTCATATAGAATACAATTTTTATTCAGGAATCGCACACTCCACCTAAAATCACAATTTGGTTTGGAAAGTATAATATTTAAGCATTTTCCCCTCCAGTAAAGGCCAAATAAACGGAATTAACCCAAATTAATCGAACAAAAAAATAGTAAAATTCAAAATGCATGATGAGAGAAACAGTAAATAATGAATAATGATGGCTGATATCGATTTGTTACCCCGTGAACTTTAAGCAGCTCGAGAATCCCCAGGACGATGTCGTTTACATAGCAAAACCCTGACGCCTCGCTCTTCTTCGCGTGATGCAAACCCCCGGCCCAATTAATGGCGATATCGGCGTCTTGCCGATTTAGTTTCACGGCGGCGCCGATGGAGCCGCCGGCGGAGGTCTGGCAGAAACCGAATAGCCCGTCGAAAACAGGGCAATCGGAGCCGACGTTGAAGCGCGAGTGAGGTTGGTCGTCGAGTGTTTCGGGAGTCACGGACGAAAGGAACTCGACGTACTCCGCCGTGTGGAAGCGGCGTAAGTCCTCCGGCTGGGCGGGGAACGGGCGGCATATCTCCATGCGCCGGTGGAGGTTGTAGTGTACGATGAGGCTGTGCGCCATGCGGATGCGATGAGGCTTCATCGGGTGGCCCTGGCCGTAGTAGTAGTCGCCGATAGTCGGCTCGTAAAAGTAGGTCACGCGCCGCTTCCGCGCGTCGGGGCAGGAGGAGGAGGGGAGTGACGCGCCGTCGCAAATGGAATCCATTTCTCTCTCTGTTTCTGGGCTGGTGCAACAGGGGAGGGGAAACGAACGAGTCATCAAAAAGGGGATCTAATTGAAATAGTATGAAATGTTGGGGTCTATGTGAGTTTATTTTAATAGATCTGGTGAAATTTTTTAAAAACTACCCAATTCGCTCTTTTTCCATTCTTTTCTTGGTCGATCCGTCCAATTATTTTAAATTTATCGAAAAACATCAAATCAATTTCATTAAAGAGGCTCTTGAGAGGACTTATCAAAGGTATGGTCTAATTCAATCGAAACATTATTAGTACGAGATGTTACCTTTTAGAATTGTAAATTTATAAATCTGTTGTCGCTCTAACGCCTACGCCGCTGCTGTCACTTCAAGTTTTAGAGAAGTCAGGTGATATATAAAATTAATATTGTGAACAAACCCTAGACGACTCTTTTTTTATAGTAGTTTCTCCTGTACCGAATATTCGTTTTATTATTCGGTTTTCATTTAACATATAAAACTCGTTTTAGTTACTGTTCAACTCGAGTCAAGCCTTTATTACACATATTCAATTGCACACGTTAAACTCTAAATTGAAACTAATCAACAATATGAATTCATTTAAAATTTGAGGTGTCTTACTTTTTGTGAGTAACAACAAAATTAGATAAATTTCGCGTAATGCATATTAGGTAAGTTGTACTCAAAGTGTTTAAATTTAATATTATGAAATCAAAAACTTTTGTAAGTGTACCATATAGTTTTCAAATTAGAATTTGTGATAACAAAATCCAAATCTTGGGATTTTGATATTAGAGCCTTTTCTTCCGTTACTATTCTAAAATGTTGATGAGTTAATATTTCCACTTCAATTAGTGAAATGCTACGTTAGGAGGATATGAACAATGAACATTGAAAATTGAATGCTCGAATATCATGCATGTACACTCAAAGAAAACGTCTACAAACTAGCTAAAGTTATAGGTACCTAATTGAATAAAAAATGATCCTTAGGCCAAATTTCCTTGGGCCAGACTTATGTGCCTTTGTCTTATATCGACCGTTTAGGCCCAAGTATTCAATAAATAACCAAGTCCAATTTACAGGCTTCAAATATTGTGACAGGGCCCTTGTCCGGCCGCTTGGAAGCGAAATTATTTGAATTTTGTTTCGATAGAAAATATTTTCTTCCTCCAACATACAATGATTTATGAAACTTTTCGTAATGGATGACCGTCGAAACCATAATATGTTGATATACGGCGTAAATCCGGATGATTGACGGAAGAAATACCAAACATATCCCAAACTTCTCGCTCCCACCGGCCGGCTGATGGAAATGGARTTACTACCGGAGATATTCGTGTTACGTGTCCGGTGCACGGAGAACTGCCTTCGGTCCCCCAAATTGACTTACTCGTGGCAACCTTCCGGCCGCCCAACGACCTATAACGCTAGTCACTACTCCCACTGGGGCTAGGAAGTAAGCCCCACAACCCAAAGCGGCGAAAAACAAATAGAATTTGCTAACAAAGCCGGCTAGTGAACCTAGGTGCATTTTTTAAGATGCACTCTATAATTTAATTTATCATCTTATATAACTGGTATATATCATCACATATAACTGGTACATATCATCACATATAATTGATACATATTATCACGAATAATTGAAATCCTAAATCTAAAATTTAAAATTCTAAAATTAAAAAAATAAACCTAAAACAAAAAATTAAACCCTAAAAATAGAAAATTAATCCCTAAAATGAAAAACTAAATCCTTAATTGAATATTAAACTCTAAATTCTAAACTTTTATCATATATCATCACATATAACTAACACATATCATCACATATAACTGGTAGAATGATAGATTTTTGTCGGGACCCTAAAACGGAAAATTAAATAAAAAAAATAAAAAAAACTAAACCTTAAAATGAAATATTAAACCCTAAAAATGAAAAATTAAGCCCTAAAATATAAAACTAAACCCTAAAATGGAAAAATAAACCCCAAAATCTAATTTTTTTTGTCACATATCATCGCGTATAAATACCATATATCATCACGTATAATTATCACATATCATCACGTATAACTGTCATATATTATCACGTAATACAGGAGCACCTAGAAAAGTGCACCCGGGTGCACCTAATAAGTTGCCCTCAATGGAGATATATTTAATATATATATATATATAATGAGATTACATTAATTTTATTTATTATTATATTTAATGCTCTTGTATTTTATAATTATTGTTTTGATTTTCTTGATTTTTTTTATTATTTACTTTTTAAAAAGTTAAGAAAATATAATTATTGACCTTTGTATTTGTTGTGATTTTAAAACAAGAAAAAAAAGCCCATGATATATTTTAAAAAATAATGATATTACATTGGTTTTATTTAGTATCACATTTAATAATATTTTTCTTTCCATTTTTTATTTTATTCTTGTTGATTTTTTAAAAGAATTTAAAAATACCGAGGTGATTTTTTTCCCTCGATATTTTTTATTTTTAGAAAAATACAATTTTGATCAATTTGTATTTTTTGTGATTTTAAAACAAGAAAAACAAATACACGGTAAACACACAAAAAAATTGATATTACATTAATTTTGTTTATCATTACATTTAGTGCTATTACATTTTATTCTTATTCTTCTGACTTTTTCGGGGTTTTTTTTGATTATTTTTCAAAGAGAAAAACAAAAAATAATACATATAATTAGTGATCAATTTGTATATTTTGTGATTTTAAACAAGAAAGCCAAACCATGGTATATTTTAAAGAAATAATAAGATCACATTAATATTTTTAGTATTGCATTTAATGCTATTTTTTATATCATTCATATTTTCTTGGTTTTTCTCGGTTTTATTTTTAAATCCACTCAGTATATTTATTTTTTTAAGAAATTAAAAAATATAATTATCGATTAATTTCTCTTTCGTTGTAATTGTGAAATAAAAAAACATGATATATTTAGAAGAAATAATGAGATTACATTAATTTTATTTATTATTACATTTAATTTTATTTTTTCTTGACTTTTGTGATTTCTTTAAAGATTATTTTAAATACACAATATTCGATCAATTTTTAGTTTTTTGTGACTCTAAAACAAGAAAAACAAACACATGATATATTTAAGAAACTAATGTGATTACAATAATTTTATTTAGTATTGTATCTTTCTTTTTATTTTTTTTATTGATTTAAAAAAATACCGAGGATATTTTGAAACCCTCGGCGGTTTTTTTTAAAATCACCGTGGGCCAAAAATGTTCTTAATATTTTTTTCGGTTGGCACTGATATAACAAGGGATTTACCGATGACTCCAATACCAAAGGATAAATTCCTCAGTATTTCTTTTGGTTATACAAACCATCGGTAAATCCATCATTAATATCGAGGGCAAATTTGCCTTCACAGAATTCGGCTCATAAAAGTAGGTCACGCGCCGCTTCCGCGCGTCGGGGCAGGAGGAGGAGGGGAGTGACGCGCCGTCGCAAATGGAATCCATTTCTCTCTCTGCTTCTGGGCTGGTACAACAGGAGGAAGGGAAACGAATGAGTAATCAAAAAGGGGATCTCATGGAAATAGTATGAAATGTTGGGGTTTATGTGAGTTCTTTTTTAATAGATCTGGTGAAAATTTTTAAAAACTACCCGATTCGCTCTTTTTTTCCTTCTTTTCTCGGCCGATCCGTGCAATTATTTTAAATTTATTAGAACAACATCAAATCAATCTCATGAAAGGCTCTCTCTTGAGAATACTCATCAAAGCTATTTGGCCTAATTCAATTAAAAAATTATTACTACGGTATGTTACCTTTTAAATCTATAAATAAGTGGTCGATCTTACGCTGTCGCTTGTAAATCTTTCGTCGATCTTAAGCTACGGTCACTTCAAATTTCAGAGTAGGGTGATATGTGGTGGACAAACCCTACGCCTCTTATTTATAGCAGTCTCTCCTATTTAAACCGAATATTCGTTTTATTATCCGATTTTTAGTAAATGTATAAACTCGGTTTACTTGTTGTTCAACTCGGGTCGAGACTTTATTACACGCATTCAATTGACACCTTAATCTCTAAATTGAAACTGATTAATAATATGGATTCATTTAAATTTTAGATATCTTACTTTTTTTGTGAGTATCGACATAATTAGATATACTCCGCGTAATGCGTATTAGGTAATTTATACAAAGAGTGTTTAAATTTGATATTATGAAATCAAAAACTTTTGTAAAGTTACCGTATAGTTTTCAAATTAGAATTTGTGATCACAAAATCCAAATCTTGGATCTTCTTGTTACTATTCTAAAATGTTGATGAGTTAATATTTCCACTTCAATTGGTGAAATGCTACATAAAGGAGGATATGAACAATGAACATTGAATGCTCCAATATTCTTGCACGAAGGAAGCACTTTAAATATATCATTAGGCCCAAATATTATTTGGCCAGACTTATGGACCTTTCTCTTATACTAATCGATTAGGACCAAATGCCCAATAAATAGCCAAGTCCAGTTAAGTTCTAAACCTATAACCTTTTTCGTTTACGGGCTTAATTATTGTGACAGGTTAAATTTTGGGCAAAAATGCGCAAGTATAGTATATTTCAAAATGGATTGTGTTGTGATTATAGGTCATATTTGATATGAATTATGTATTTAGGTAGAGTCGCTTGTTGAATATGCGATTTCTAAATAATTTTTTTTAATATGAAACCGCGCATTTAACGTGCGAATTTTAAAAATCATTTAAAAAATGTATATAAAATAGCAGTCGCACATTCAAACTGCGATTCTTTGTTTTGTTTTTTTTTTAAATTAAGAATCTACATATATTATGCGATTCCACAAAATAATTTTCTTTTACTATATGTTACCTAATTCAATATTTTCCTATCATATTTTGCGTTATTTAATATCTTACTTTTATTCACCTAATATAAAAATATAAAAGTCATATTTAATTAGAAGAAAAAAAATCTATATAAGTTGAACTAATTTATATTTATAATAATAATTGAAATAATATTATTTTTGGAATTCTAAATATTCTATTTAATTAAAATACGAGTTATATAAAATTATTAAAAAAAGAAAATAAATATAAAAAATATAAACTTAAACTTTCTTATCTAATCCTATACAATGCATTAGAATAACATTAAAAACATATATGAAAAACTATTGTTACGCTAAAAAAGAAAAACAAACAAAAAAATAAATATAATAATAAATCATTGTGAAGTCTCGTCTATTTACTCTTATAATTTATTTAATTAAATTGATTATTCTTTATATCACTATTTTTATTTCATGTCAATTGAAGTGTTTTATTCTAATAATATTTTATTAGAATGTATTTCGAAAATTATGAAATTTTATTTTTATATATTTTATTTAGAAGCGAGATTAAATACACATTGTATATTTTTATTTTGACTAAATGTATTAAATCGAACCCAAAATCCTTCAAACTTATACCTTATAAATAGGCACAAACACTTAAGCCCAAGAATTTGAGCCCATTTAAATTCAAGCAGGACACATTTTAGGCCCAAATATCAAGCCCAAGCCCAATGTTCTCACCACCTCTTTCTTCTATAAATTGGGGCAATTGCTTGATCAGTTAGAACAAAAACACGATAGAGAGTTTTCTTCCATTTTTCACCAACAACACCACCACCTTATGGCAGTATAGTTCCTCGGAAATCTGACAAGAATTCAACCTACGGGTCATTATAAAATTCAATGGTTATTTTGCGACTATGTGTGTAGGATGTGCGTTTGATTTGTACAGCATGGGTGTGTGAGTTGTAGCGAGAGTTTAAGGTGTTTTTTGGTGTCATCTGTTGTTGTGGTGGTCGTTGGATAGGGCTGGGCCGACGAAGAGAAGAAACGAACATGGCAGGAGATTTTTAAAAGTACAATAATTTAATTAAATATTTTAATTCATTCAAACCAAATTACTTTTACTTTAATTATTTTTATTTTAAATAAGAGTAAAATAAAAATATTGTACGCACGTGCAACGCACTAATTATACTTAATAAATAAGAGAACATAAATTTAAAAAGTGACAACACGGACAAAACAAGCCATCATGATGATATAAACAATGTTCACATTCTGTATTGCTGTTTTAGAAGCAAATATATTTATTGAGTTTGAAGAATTAATCCTTCAACCATTCTTTGATGCACCAAGAAATGTGAGATTATAGTGCACAAATCAGAGAATATTGGAAAAGCTTGAATAAACAACGTTTATTATTCACAAGCAGTATATTATCGATTCGACTGAGGGAAAATCATATATGAGCATTATTGAGTGCATTACAAACAAATAATCAAAAAGGGAATCTAATGGAAATAGTATGAAATGTTGGGGTCTATGTGAGTTTTTTGTTTAATAGATTTGGTGAAATTTTTTAAAAACTACC
Organism: Phtheirospermum japonicum; assembly: GCA_014905375.1. Taxonomy (NCBI): domain Eukaryota; kingdom Viridiplantae; phylum Streptophyta; class Magnoliopsida; order Lamiales; family Orobanchaceae; genus Phtheirospermum; species Phtheirospermum japonicum. The sequence goes on along the minus strand of BMAC01000224.1, from coordinate 1,096,093 downwards.
CAATTCATTATTTTTTCTTCTTTTCTCGGCCGATCCGTCCAATTATTTTAAATTTATTAGAAAACATCAAATCAATCTCATGAAAGGCTCTGTCTTTAGAGGATTCATCATAGCTATTTGGCCTAATTTAATTAAAAAATTATTAGTACGAAATGTTACCTTTTAAATTTGTAAATCTATCGTCGATCTTACGTTATCACTTTTAAATCTGTAAATCTGTCGTCGATCTTACGCTACCGTCACTTCAAATTTCAGGGGAAGTGGAAGTTCACGACCCCTGGGCCTTCTACCTCGGACAGCCCCTGTGATTGAGAGTTGGAGCTGCCTTTTCAAGTTTCAGAGAAGTAGGGTGAAATATGAAATTGGTGTGGTGGACAAACCCTACACCTCTCTTTTATAGCAGTCTCACTTGTTTAAACCGGATATTCGTTTTATTATCTGTTTTTTAATAAATATATAAAACTCGGTTTAGTTATTGTCCAACTCGGGTCGAGACTTTATTACATGTATTCAATTGCACACCTTAATCCCTAGATTACCGTATCGATTTATTTAATCTTACTTTTTTTGTAAGTATCGACAAAATTAGATAAAATTCGCGTAATGCTTATTAGGTAATTTATACACATAGTGTTTAAATTTGATACTATGAAATCAAAAACTTCTGTAAATTTACCATATAATTTTCAAATTAGAATTTGTGATCACAAAATCCAAATCTTGTGATTTTGATAATAGAGCCTTCTCTTCTTCTTACTAATATAAAATGATGATGAGTTAATATTTCCACTTCAATTAGTGGAATGCTAAATATACGCACATAAATGTTGATGAACATTGAATGCTCGAAAATTGATATGAAAATTGCTCTTTAAATATATCATTAGGCCCAGATATTCTTGGGCCAGAATTATGGACCTTTCTTTTACTAGACCAAATGCTCAACAAATAACCAAGTCCAGTTTAAGTTCTAAACATATAACCTTTTTGGTTTGGGGGCTTAAATTATTGTGATGGCTGAATTTTGGGCAAAAATGCGCAAATATATTATATTTCAAAATCGCACGTTGAACGTGCGCGGTTCTTGAATAAAAAAACTTTAACATGAAATAATGTGGAAATTCTAAAAATCATTTTAAAAATATATGTATAATAGCAGTCATACATTCAAACTGCAATTTTATTTTGTTTCAATTTTTTAAAATTAATAACCGCACATATGTCATGTGATTCCACAAAATATTTTAAAAATAAATAAAATTAATAATCACACACCATATGCACAATTCCAAAATATTTTTAAAAATAAAATAAAATTAAGAATCACATACAATATGTGCGATTCCATAAAATATGTTGAAAGATTAAAATTAAGGATTCCATAAAATATGTTGAAAGATGAAAATTAAGAATCGCATATGAGGTGTGCGATTACACAAATTATTTAAAAAAGAACAAAACAATATGTGAACGATTACAAAATATTTAAAATATATACATATATATATATAAAAAATTCAAGATATAGGAAAAGATAATAAATAAATAAAACAAATGCAGTATTATATGAGGGTTGGTTTTTCATATTTCATTTAATTTGTTAATTCAAGCACCAAGTGATATGGCAAGTAAAGTTTCATCCGATTATAATTGTTTACTAGCGTACGTGTGAACACACGGGTATATATAGAATATGTATATATATAAATACATATTTAATATTAAGTAATATTAGAAATACATAAATCTTAAGATTAAATAAATAATAATAATTAAAAATATATTATTTAATTTACACATAGCAAAAGTTACATTATTAACTCTATTCACATATCTATTGGCTTTGTCACAATAGAGCGTTTCAATCACTTTCTACTTTTACTTTTGATATTGAAATATAAAGTTGACCTTTCTAAAAATTGGTGACACAAATAGAATGAGAGTTTGTTTGTTGTATAATGTTAATATAATAAAATATCTTTTGAATACTACACCAATTAATGTTGCAAAAAGATAAATAATTTAATGTGAAAAACAAAACAAAACAAAAAATAGAGGAGAGTATAGACTTTTTTCTAAACCTATAATTTTTAAAAGATTTTTTAAAAAAATGGTAAAGTTATGTTAGATTTGATAAAATATACAACAAAATTTATTCGAAAGACAATCATATTTTGCAAATAATAAAGAAAATTGCACATATTTGTAAAAGGAAAAGCATAAAACAAGAAGACGTCAAAGAACGAAGGATGTTTTTATAATACATAAAGATAACAAATACTTAAATTGTCCCACATAGTTACTTATTGACGAAGGCACACTAACTGTGTTTTTCCTTCAACAATAGTCAAATAAGTTGAAAAATAACAAAATTGAAAATATAGAGCATCTCCAAATGTGTAATATCATATCAAAATATAATTTGAGACTCATTGAAATAATTCAATATATCATGCATTTTCATCTTGTAAATAATATCAACAAATCAAATAAATATATGCTACACCTTCAAAATTAGGTAGCTAACCTGTGAAACAAGAAATCAGTATACGATAAAAATTTAAATAAGCATAATAATCCGGTGGGGAATATAATGAGGAAAAATGCGTAATGAAAAAGAAAATTAAAATTTGAATTATGAACCATTATGAATTCTAAAAGTAAAGGTCAATTTCATTTGAACAATTATTTGAGATTTATGGAATAAACCATAAATCACACAAAACAACCGTGCATTTTCAAAACTTAGAAAATCTCGTCAAAATAGAGAGCCACATGCACAGAGCAAGGTTGGAAAAATAATAATGTCAAAAAAAAAATCAAAAACTTATTTTATTTGTAATTCATGGAATAAAAAATAAACTACACCAGGAAGAGTATACTCATTTGTGAACGGTTCAACAATCACCCCAACTAATTTTTGATAGTTTATAAAACTCCATTTGACATCTAAAATCATACATATAAGTTGTTCATGAATTAATAATTATTTTAATATTAAGAAAATAAATATATATTTCTTGTGAGATATTTTTAATATAAAAATAATCATTTTTTCTCGAATATATAATTTCAACAAATAAAGTATTAGGCATAACAAGTATCGAACAAAAATTATAATTCATAAATTCATAAAGCACGATAAAAAACAACAAATAATATAGAGCTCTATATTAAGTATATAATAAAATATTAAAATTTTGTAAGAATATGTAGAAACAAATAGTTAAATTAATCAGTAAATAAAAATTACAATTCATCAAGCACGATAGAAAATGACAAATAATATATAACCAATTCATAAAGCACGATAGAAAACAACAAATAATATAGAACTCTATGGTACTATATAATAAAATATTAGAATTTTGTAAAAATATCTAGAAATAAATAGTCAAATTAATCATTATCGTCAATCATATAAATCAAATAATATAAATTAAAAAAAAACTTATCAGAGAATTAGTAAAAAAAATTGTTAAATTGGACAAGGAGGACATTGAAAAGAGTGGTATTAAAAAGAAATTATTAGTAAAAGGAAATATACGCTCCACCCTGCAAAGACGAGTTGGTTTTTCATATATCTTTGGAAAGAGTGGTATTAAAAATAAATTATTAGTTTCATTAGATTGGTTAATTCAAGCACTCAATGATACTCTAATTAAGATGGCAAGTAAAGTTTAAGACAATTATAATTATTTTTTTTTAGCATTCATAAATTTCTTTAATTTTTCTTTCTTTTTAATATTTTGTGGAATTGCATATATCATGCTATTCTTAAATAAATAAATATATATATATATATATATATATATATATATATATATATATATATATATATCTAATATATTAAATATTTTGAAATCGCACATACGGCGATTCTTAATTTTGTTTAATCATATAAACATACGTGTGATTCTTAAGTTATGAAAAAAAAAAATAGAATATCAATTTAAGTTGTGCGAGTGCTATTTTTATATATTTTAAAAAAAATGATTTTTAAGATAATGTGTGATTCCATATTAAAAAAAAAAAAGATTTGCTTCAGGAATCGAATATTCAACGTGCGATTTCACCTAGGGTGTGCAAAATTCGACCAAAAACCTAACCGACCGAAATAACCTACCGAACAATACTATTCGGTTCGGTTTTTTGACGGGTAGTTCGATTTTGGTTTTCGATCGTAAAATATTCAATCGGTTTCGGTTTGACTACCAAAAAACCCGATATAACCGAACCGACCGAATTATATATATATATAGAGAGAGAGAGGGGATTAAGTTCAAATGAGAATCATGTCGTTATATTAGATCTAATTAAATGGATGGATCAGATTTTTTGTGTATTAAAAGTTTTAGGATTGTATAATAAAAACACTAGTTCGCAGGTTCGCATATAATGACATGGTTCTCATTTGAACCCACCCATATATATATATATATAGATGGGTTCAAATGCAAAATCCTCCTATCCTATGTGTCTGCTTCCCATAGTTTTGTTAGCTTGGAAAAAAGTCTGGTGTTTCGGATATTAACCTAATTTAGTATTTTTCGTTTTCATATATTTACCCACTTTAATACTTTTCTAATATTATATTTTGCCTAATTTAATATTTTTCTTTTATTACATTTTACCTACTATAATATTTTCTTTACATATTTTGTCCAATTCAATATCTTACTTTTATTCTTCTAATATAAAAATATAAAAAATTTATATCTAATTAGAAAAAATTTATATAAGTTGAATTAATTTTTATTTACAATAAGAGCCGAAATAATTTTGTTATAATTCTAAATATTTATTTAAGAAAAATATAAGTTACATAGAGTTATTACAAAAGGGAAATAGATATAAAAATATAAACTTAAATTTTTTTATCTAATCCCAATTTAATAAATTGAAAATAATATTAAAAATATATATGAAAAACTATTGTTTTACCAAACAAAAAACAAAAATAAAGTGAAACAAAACAGATAACATAATACTAATACTAATACTAATAATAAATTATTATACCTAAAAAATAAATATTAAATATATTTTAAATCTCTTTATCTAATTCAAATATAATGCATTGATAGATATATTATAGATTTGCACGAACAAATTAGTATCTTACGCATAATAAAAAAAAATTAAAATAATATATACTACAAGTTATAAATTTTAGTTTTTTATAAATTAGTATCTGCACGAACAAATTAGTATCTTACAATGTCTTATAAATTTTAGTTTTTTATATCACATATTCACATGTAACACGCTGGTGTTGTTTATTTTATATTTTTTTTAAACTCAGTTTTATACGGGTTTCCCCATCAAGTTTAAGGTATTTTGATATGCTTTACAACTAATTTCGTGACTTAATGTAAACAAAACTTGAGAATTCTCTATTCTGAAAATCATTCTTAATGTGATTAGAACAAATAACGTTCTTGATATATCACAACTAATTTCGTGACTCATTGTAAAAAACTTGCAAAATTCTTAATTTTGAAAACCAGTCTTACTGTAATTAGAACTAGAAATGTTCTGATTTGTGTGTACGAATTATTTATTGTGAAAACAAAATAAAGAATGTTACGATTTGTATGTATCATTTTCAATATCATTCTTTTGGTATTTTTAATGAATATTACTCTTTCCAAATCCCGCATAATATGCGTGTGTCTGCTTCGCATGCTTCGTTTGACAAATAAAAAGTTCTGGTGTTTCGGTTGCTTAGGTTTCATCCGAGCCTAATATCTACTTAATTTAATATTCTCCTCTTATTGTATCTCACCTAATTTAATCTTTTAATTTTATAATATTTTGCCCAATTTAATATTTTTTTATTATATTTTATCTAATTCAATATTCTTCTTTTATTCTCCTAAGATAAAAATACAAATAAGTCATATAAAATTAGTAGAAAAGATCTAAGTTAGTTATTTTAATTAAAAAATAAATACATAAGATATAATTTTAATTAAAAGAATTATTATGAAATTATTAAATAAGCAGTGTTTATAATAAATATTAATATAATTTTAATTTTGTAATTTTAAATATTCTATATAGGTAAATTAAGATTTATTTGAAATAATCTAAGTATAAAACTAAATATTGGTAATGAATTCAAGCTAACATAAAAACATAAACTTATATAATAATAATAATAATATATTATTATTATTATTATTATTATTAAATATTGATTAGACATCAGTAAAATGCGACACGAGTTGAGAGTATGACATCCGTTTAGGTTTTCAAAGTATGTAAGTAATATTATTAACGAATTTAATCTAAACGTTAAAATACAAAATAACGTAATAATAATTAATAAGTAGAGATTAGGCACGAGTTTAGAATGTGACTTCTTTTAAATTTTTATAAGTATGTGAATAAAATTATTAACGAATTGAATCTAAGCATGAAAATAAAAAATTTAATAATTATAATAATTAATAAATAAATTAGACATATACAAGACAAGGGTTGAGAATACATTATTTGAATTTCTCATTTTACATAAAAAAAAATTGTAATTATCGCAAATATTTTTTATATTTATCTTTTGATAAACCCCGTGTAATACACGGGTATTAAACTAGTAATAATATTATTATCGCAAATATTTTTTATATTTATCTTTTGATAAACCCCGTGTAATACACGGGTATTAAACTAGTATATATATAATTATTATTATATATATTAATTATTAATTATTATTCACATGTCTAATTTATTTATTAATTATTATAATTATTAAATTTTTTATTTTCATGCTTAGATTCAATTCGTTAATAATTTTATTCACATACTTATAAAAATTTAAAAGAAGTCACATTCTAAACTCGTGCCTAATCTCTACTTATTAATTATTATTACGTTATTTTGTATTTTAATATTTAGATTAAATTCGTTAATAATATTAATTACATACTTTGAAAATATAAAATTAAATTTTCATGGGTTCTCTTTTAAATATAAAATATAAGTAAGATTATTTCTTGGCCCCACACCTTTTTTCACGAGCTATTCTCATAATTCCCAAACGAAGAAAAATGTCTTGATTAAGGCTTAATCTTATCCCATAAGGCCCCGTTTGATCCACGGGATGGGATAGCACTAGATAGACACGCATGACAGGATTACACTGTTGCGATAAGGATAGAAATCCAAAACACCGGTGCTGGGATGGCTGGAGTCCTATACTCGCTAATTTTATTAGTTGTTTTTTGTCCGGTTACTTATATAACCTGAAATTTGTGTGATTTGCACATATACATTTCTCTTATGTGTTGTCCAATTTTGAAATTCCAGAAGGATATAACACTCAAATTCGTAATGGTGCATGTAATTTTTGAGCAAGAAGCTTAGTTCAGTGAATATCGATGTCGACGTAGAGAACACGCTCCCGGTGAGGATACAAATGTGAGATTATAGTGCACAATTCAGAGAATATTGGAAAAACTTGAATAACAAGATTTATTCTTCACAAGCAGTATATTATCGATTCAACTAAGGGAAAATTAAATATGAGCATTATTGATTGCATTACAAACAAAAGTTCCCAAAATCACACACAAATATTTGTATGCACATAAATCATTAATTTCAATTTCAATACAAAAAAAACAAACTAGGAATTAAATCAAATCAATCGATAAAAAAAAAAAAAAGTAAAATTCACAATGCATGACGAAAAAAACAGTAAATAATGAATAAAAATGGCTGAATATCGATTGATTACCCTGTGAATCCCCAGCACGATGTCGTTTACATAGCAAAACCCCTCCGGCTGGGCGGGGAACGGGCGGCATATCTCCATGCGCCGGTGGAGGTTGTAGTGTAAGATGAGGCTGTGCGCCATGCGGATGCGATGAGGCTTCATCGGGTGGCCCTGGCCGTAGTAGTAGTCGCCGATAGTCGGCTCGTAAAAGTAGGTCACGCGCCGCTTCCGAGCGTCGGGGCAGGAGGAGGAGGGGAGTGACGCGCCGTCGCAAATGGAATCCATTTCTCTCTGTTTCTGGGCTGGTGCAACAGGAGAGGGGAAACGAATGAGTCATCAAAAAGGGGATCTAATGGAAATAGTATGAAATGTTGGGGTCTATGTGAGTTTTTTTTAATAGATCTGGTGAAATTTTTTAAAAACTACCCAATTCGCACTTTTTCCTTCTTTTCTCGTCCGATCCGTGCAATTATTTTAAATTTATTAGAAAAACATCAAATTAATCTCGTGAAAGCTATTTGGCCTAATTCAATTAAAAGATTATTACTACAACATGTTACCTTTTAAATTTGTAGATACGTGGCCGATCTCACGCTGTCGCTTTTAAATCTGTACGATCTTAAGCTGCGATGCGATCACTTCAAATTTCAGAGAAGTAGGGTGAAATGTGGTGGACAAACCCTACGCCTCTTATTTATAGCAGTCTCTCCTGTTTAAACCGGATATTCGTTTCATTATCCAATTTTTAGTAAATATATAAACTCGATTTACTTGTTATTCAACTCGGGTCTAGACTTTATTACACGTATTCAATTGACACTTTAATCTCTAAATTAAAACTAATTAACAATATGGATTCATTTAAAATTTTAGATATTTTACTTTTTTTGAGTATCGACAAAATTAGATATACTCCGCGTAATGCATATTAGGTAATTTATATAAAGAATGTTTAAATTTGATATTATAAAATCAAAAACTTTTGTAAAGTTACCATATAGTTTTTAAATTAGAATTTGTGATCACAAAATCCAAATCTTGGGATTTTGATAGTAGAGCCTTTTCTTCTTGTTACTATTGTAAAATGTTGATGAGCTAATATTTCCACTTCAATTAGTGAAATGCTACATAAAGGAGGTTATGAACAATGAACATTGAATGTTTGAATATCGATATGAAAAATTATACTTGCACGAAGGAAGGGCTTTAAATATATCATTAGGCCCAAATATTCTTGGGCCAGAATTACAGACCTTTCTCGATTAGGACCATATGCTCAATAAATAACCTTTTTGGTTTACGGGCTTCGATTATTGTGACAGGTTGAATTTTGGATAAAAATGCATAAATATAGTATATTTCAAAATCGCACGTTGAATGTGCGATTCTTGAATAAATTCTTTTTAATATGAAATCGCACATTCAACGTATGAATTCTAAAAATCACTTTAAAAAAATATATAAAATAACAATAGTATATTTAAACTGTGATTCTATTTTTTTAATCTTTTAAATTTCGGACATATATTATGCGATTGCACAAAATATTTATAAAAAAATAAATTAATAATCTCACACTATATGTGCGAATCCAAAATATTTTTTTAAAAAATTTAAAATTAAGAATCACATCATATGTGTAATTCTACAAAATATTAAAAAGTAATAAAATAAAGAATCGCACATGAGATTTGTGATTCCACAAATTATTTAAAAAAAATTAAAATCGCACAATTATGTACAATTGCAAATATTATATATTATATATATATATATATATATATATATATATATATATATATATATATATAATTCGAGTAATGATATAGGAAAAGATAATAATAAGTAAATAATACAGTATTATATTAATTTTTATACATCGATCATTTTCCTAAAGCATCGCCAAAATAATTGTACTTCCACTTATTTTGAGAGTTGGGTTTTCTTATTTCTTTTGATTTGTTAATTCAAGCGCTCAGTGATACTCTAATTAAGATGGCAAGTAAAGTTTCATACAATTATAATTGTTTATCGTTCATAAGTTTTTCAATCGCACACGTATTGCGCAATATTATTATTATTATTATTTTAATAATTTGTGAAATCACACACGTCATATGCGATTCTTAATTCTTTTTAAATATTTTGTGAAATGACATATGATGTGGGACTCTTAAGTTTATATTTAAAATATACTCTTTTTTGGAATCGTACATATGGAGGGCGGTTATTAATTTTATTTTTTTAGAAATATTTTGTGGAATCATAGAATACATGTGTGATTCTTAATTTAGAAAAAAAAAAGAGAGAGAGCCAAACAGTTAAAGAGCTATTCGCCACCCGACTCGGTAAAAGCTCGGTCGAGCTCGTTTAAAAATACTCGTTTAATAAATGAGCAAACTCTAGATTCATGGTATTCGGCTCGTTAGTTCGTGAGCGAGTTCGTTAGTGAGTTCTATAGTGAGTTCGTTATTAAACTCGTATAAATTAAACTACTAATATAGTTTTAATTATAATTTTTATACTTGTTCATATGAAAAACATAGAAATATATATATAAACTTATTTGTTTACGATCTTAGTAGGTGTATTATATACTTTAAAAATATTTTATTTTATTTTTGTAATAAAGTATAGAATAATTTAATTAATAATTAATATCTTTTGAGCTCGTTTAGGCTCGATTAAACTCGAAAAAGCTCGCGAGCCATCGATATGTTCGTTAAAAAAACTCGAGCTCGAGCTCGATAATAAACGATCAAACTTAAATTCTCTAAACTCGACTCGACTCGTTTACAGCCCTATGTGCGACTGCTATTATAAGATTTGAACATTAATGTGCGATTTCATATTTAAAAAGAAAGTTTTATTCATAAATCGTACATTTAACTTGCGATTCCACCTAAATAGACAATTCATTTCAAACATAATTTATTATCACAATTCATTTTGAAATAAACTTATATTCACGCATTTTTTGCTTAAATTCGTTTCGGTATAAAATGTTTTCTTCCTCTACCGTACTATGAACTTTTCAAAACCAAGTGACAACTTGAAATACAAAATATCAATAAAAACACGTCTTTTGAATATTTATTTCAACTTTTCTCGTTGATGCTGACAGCTTTTTTCTTTCAAAAGAGATGAATTGATAAATACAATGACGTGATTTCTTTTTCCAAGAGAAAGTGCTCAAAGAAATTCACAAATAAAGATAATCAACAAATATAAATATTATGATTGAGAAAATAATTGGAAAAACAAGAAAATTGGAAAATCATTATGATTAATTAATATTTTGGTTTAAACAAAAAAATTATGAATATTGTGTATAAGAAAGTATTCTATAATTTGTAAATTAAAAAAAAAAAGCGTCGATCGATGGAGTATGGATCGACGCTTTCAGAGAGTTTGCGTCGGCTTCTTGTCGATGGTGGGTCGATCCATGCAGGCATAAGGCCCCGTCGACGACACGTCGATCGACGCTCCTACCTTCGCATCTCGGTTACTCGAATTCTGCTACTTCTTTACTAGAAAGCTCGATCTTGTCTCTCGATCGTCAAATTTCATCTATTTAAGCGCTGAACTCCTCCGGTTACTTAGCTGTATGGGAAAAGCAGAGAATAATTATCCATTTACATCAATTACGATCAAAACACGGTAAAATAAGTTGGAGATATGAAAATACGAAAATAAGCTCAATCTATCCAACTTATACCAAAAATAACAACAAAAATGAACTACAAAACTAACTAAAATCAAGACAAATTTGTGTTAATCAACTACCACACGCTTAATTGGTTTGTTCGTCCTCGAACAAATGATAGTTTCAAAGAGTAACAAGAATGAAAATAATCTCAAGCAGAGAGTCATGTCGTGCTATATACATAATTTTGAAAATATAGATACGTGATACGCAACCTTAAAAGCTCGACCTTATTACATTGTCGTTTCAAAAATAAATCATGCATCATTTCAGAGGAAAATATATATGTGTACGCTCAAAAGCACTCGAGAATTTTTCATGGGGACGTGTTTACACTCAATTCATCAAAATACAAGTACAATAAACAAGTACTGAAAATCGAAAACTTCTCCATCGCATTTAAGTATGTAACCAATGAAGAATCGGAAGAAGTCTTTTCGGGTTGTAATGTAGGCTCTTTGGACCGGTATGGAATATATAAGTTGTGTGGCTAATTCACAATCTAACGTGATCAATAACTCACTCAACCTAATCTAATCACGAAGCAATGCGCTTCACCTCACCCAAAATAAAACCTCACTAAACACTCATAACGTAGCCTTAAAACTTAGGATATATCTTAACTCGAATCTCAAAAACCGACTTGTGAACAAACCGCTTAAATAATATAGAAGCTTAAAATTCGCTTTCTCTTTATGCTCAACTATCGCCTCTTAAACATTAAGCTCATAAGAAAATCGACAAAAATTAAACACAAGCCTTTATACACATAGGCAACAACTCAACAAGATTTACCATCCTTTTAATTCTTTTTTTTTTTTGAAGGATGGTGATCCTTAAATCTATTACAAAATTTTCATAAATCCCTTTATCGTATCACCAAAACACAAACAACTAATAGAAATAATCAAATCTTACCCCACGCTTTTAATGATGTAGGATTTGACTCATTAACACTCATGACTATAGGGAATTGATTATTTGGCTATGATTGGCTCATTCGAAATTTATAGTGGTTAATATATATGCATATGGCAGGAATAAGGATTTTATCTGTGCCTTAACATCATATTCAAAGCTAACTACACACAACGATTTCAAAGAGATCTCAAAACAGAACTCACTCAAGTACATGCAATGATGAAAAACATTAGGCTACTCACTGGCTTTTGCATGAAAAGATTTTGAATTGACGCTGCCTTTTTTAGGTTTTGCGAAATTATTTGAGTCCAAGTACCATTTTACAATATATAAATAAAAAATTTTGAAAAATTTATGCACTTCTACACGCTCAAAGACAAAAATCTCAAATCATACTTAATTAACTTTGACAGGCAAGCCAGACAAACACAATATCGCGTAGGAATAGCAATCAATCACGTTCCAATACTAATCATCACAGACCATAAATTCAACTTGCACAATTAAGAATTACAAATCACTCGACTACCCTCCCCCTCTCTAAAACTCGTCAATCCCCTGATTGCCACAAATTCATATAAAAACTTAAAAGAGGAAGGAAAAAAAAAAAACGTCCCTGATGACTAAAACTAGTCGAGTCGTTGTACGTCGAATTATGCAATTGGTCGTCGTCTCGAAACACGTGATTTTGAATGTCTTGAACAAAGATCCTACAAAAATAATCAAATAAACAAATAACAAACTAATAAAATAAGAAAAATCAAAAGAAAAAGGAAAAAGAAGTCAAACTCTTGGGTTGCCTCCCAAGAAGCGCAATTTTTAACGTCGCTTGCTCGACGTGATTCGTGCGTTAAATTTTTGGTCCGTGGTGGACCCACTAACTCCACTACTTCATAATCTTGATTTGCCAGTCTGGTATCGTTATAAGGTTCAACTCTATGTCTGTGGACTTGAGAAATTGACTCTTCGCTCTCATCGTACAAGGTGACCGCTCCATACTCATCCATTTCTTTAATCAAAAATGGCCCACTCCATGCTGAATTGAGCTTAAGTCTGGAATTATAAAGCATCACTAATTGACCATCCTCGAACTGCATGTCAGCATTCTTCTCAGCACCACGCTCTCTCAACTTCTTCTTCGTCAAAGTGCTATTGTACGCCTCGCCTCTGAATGTTGCACGTTCAAGATCTTCGTTGGGATCGAGTAAAACGTACCTCATATGACTTGGTAGTGGTTTCACCTCCACTGTTGGCTCGATTCCATGCGCGTTATCTATCTCGCACAATTCAACATCAAAATCGTTAAATTCCTCTATGATCTCACCTAAATCAATTCTCAGCAATTCGATCACGTCCTCCCCACCCAAAAGTTCATTGTCGCTCCCGATGTCCAACTCATCTCGAATAGTAAAACTTTGGAGCTCATGGTTGCAAGAATCAATGGGATCAACAAATGAACATTCATCTCGCAAGAGTGATGAAGGAGTTTTATGGATATCTTGAAGTGAAAATGTCACCGATTCTCCTAAGACGGACATGGTTATCCTGCCCTTATTGACATCTATCAAATCATGCGTAGTGGACATAAACGGACGACCCAACAAAATAGTATGCTCTTTATCATTACTAGGTACTCACCAACGTCCAAAATAACGAAATCTACTGGTACCACCAGTTCACCAACTTGAACCAAGACATCTTCAATAATACCCAAGGGTTGCCTGATCGATCGATCCGCCAATTGAAGCCGTATTGTGGTTGGCTTTATCGTCCCAAGATCAAATTCCTTGTAAATAGAATAGGGCATCAAATTTATGCCAGCGCCAAGATCGAGCATCAAATTCCTTGTAATACAAAAACTCCTGGGATCTTTTTTCTTAGGTGGAAATGGTTTCTTGATTACTTCACTAACTTCTTTCGTCAATTCCATATGCTGGTTCGCCGCCAAACGTCTTTCTCTCGAAACAAGTTCTTTGAAAAACTTCACATATGCTGGCATCGTCTTGAGTACATCCAAAAGAGGAAGGTTAATATTTACGTTCTTAAGCAAATTATATAACTCTGTGAACTTTTTATTTTCTTTGGCCCGACGTAGGCGACTTGGAAAAGGAACTTTATCACGAATTGTGGTTGTCAACTACTTTTGCGGCATACTCGAGGGTTTAGTGGGGTTGTCAATCGTCATTGGAGTGGGGCCTTGGTTCGGAATTTTCCCTTTTAATGACCCTGGAACATATGGATTTGGTGACTTGTGCATTTGGTCCCCTGGTTTCGGTTTACTTGCTTTAGGCAGCGCCATGGGCAAAATTTCGACCACCTCTTCTTCTTCTTCCTCATCTTGCTTGACGCCATTATCTATCTTCTTTCCGCTTCGCAGGACATGCACAACTGAAGCCTGCTCGGTTGACTCGGAAATTTGTCTTTCTCGTTCAATAATTTCGCCATAGATGCCGACGGCTAACCTATCATCATATATGAATGCTTCTGCCCTTGCTGCACAGTCCTAACAAGTTCATCAAACTTCGATTCCAGTTTCCTCATATTAGACTCAAGCTTCGTATAGAATCAAGTTATTTGCTTATTCACTTGCATAGTTAATTATGCAAGTCCTGCTCTATTCCTGATCATTTCGGTCACCTGATTCTGCTGCCATACTAATAGTTGGTAGTTCGATTGTAATGGTGTAGGCTCTTGCCCCTGTTTTTGAAAATTTTTCGGTGGGGGTGGTGGAAGGTACTGTGGGTCGGTCTGCATCGATGCATGATGTGGGTTCCCAGGACCCCACTTTAAATAGGGAGAATCACGTTGCGCCTGAAATTGTTTCGTGGGTTTCTGCCCAGAATTGGGTTGGTTTTGAAAATTCTCAATGGCGTTAACATCCTCTTGTTGTTTGTCGTTTGCTGGACACGTATTTGATAAATGCCCGGTTGCTCCAAATTGATCACATGTCTCAACGGCCTTCATTAGAGAAGCCTAGCCTGCTCGCGTGGCTCTCAGTGCTGCTAACTCGTCATTTAACAACTCCTTGATTAACCATTTCAAGGGAATAGTTGTGGTGAGGGCAAGCCTGCAGAAGTGTCTAGTAACGTTCCCACGTTTCGTGGAATAATTCCCCCTCTTGTTGGTCAAAATTTGTGATTTGCCTCCGAAGTTACCCCGTCGTTTGGGCCGAATAATACTAGCTCACAAATTTCTCATTAATCATATCCCAATCCATCAGTGATCTCAGCTCTAGAGAAAGAAGCCAAGACTTAGCCTTGTATTTCATGAAGTAGGGGAAACATACCATTTGTAACTCTTCGTGGTGAAGTCCCATGGTTTGAAATCTACTTACCTCGTCATAAAAGTCCCATAAAAACTTCAACGGGTCCTCAAGAGCAGTCCCGTGGAATGTTGGGAGCAGGTTAATTTGGTGCGGCTTTACCTCAACATCTCTGGAGGTTCGTACCAAAACGATAGCAGAACTATATAGTACAACTTGTGGACGTGCCAAATCTTGCTGCCGAGGCTCCAGTGCGCGTCGCAGAACTCTATCACGGTCATGAGGCCTCTCGTAATTATTCTTATGCACGTTCCTCTCATAATCGTTGTCGTGCATGTATCTCCCATTAAAATTATCTTGATCATAATCATGGTTCTAATTTGCCAACCAAGCTTCTAAACGTTCGTTTCTCTCTTAATTGTCAGCGCGTTCGTTACGCTGATTAATGATTTCTCCATTCCTGTCCCCGTTTCTTCCCTTGATACCCGTATTTCGCTGGATGTCATCCCAACAAGCTCGGGGCTGCACTGGTCCTCTCAAATGAATTGGTTCACTACCGTATTCATCTTGATTGCGACGTGGAGGGGATCCGGTGTTTCCATTACGAACAGAATGTGCTCCTAACATTGCTTCAGGAATCTCGTCCCAAACAAAATCAGTGGCGATAGAAGAATCACTTGCGGGGATAAAAATAGGGTTGGACCTTGCTAGATTGGAACGATGAATATTGTCAATAAATGGTGCAAGGTCTAGTCGAAGCGATTGTCTACGCTGCATTCACTTAACAACAAATCAAACGTATCGAACGACAAAACGTGTCTTAGGTTCAATTATACAAATATACGGTTAAAAACAAAATAATACGAATAAACATATTTGAAACCTTTTGCTTGTTCTCTGGCAACGGCTCCAAAATTTTGATTCAGACTTTTACGCAACCCATTTTATATAATTAATTTAAAAACGTTCAAGCCTGCTCGCAAGAGTACGAGGACACTTGTAGGGCGGAAAGCTGACTCAAGTCGATTCTCAAGGAAAAACCAATCGGATTCTCAAATATTTGTTTGATCACAAGTAACACATAAACATGCATAATTGGGGTTTTTGTTTGTTTTGTTTAAGAACTAAGAATTTAAAAGCAATATTGAAAACTAATTAACTATTTATCTAGAACTAATTATCCAACAAGAATTTGAAAACCTAATTAACTAAGACGAAACTAGGGTTTTGAAAATAAAAGGACAACTGAAAGCATGAACTAGATTACTACGAAAATAACCAAGCATATATTAAATGAACTAAAATTAAAGATGAAAGATTATGAACTAAATTATCCAAAGCATTCAAGGTAACAAGCATA
The DNA here is from genome assembly GCA_014905375.1 of Phtheirospermum japonicum. NCBI lineage: Eukaryota > Viridiplantae > Streptophyta > Magnoliopsida > Lamiales > Orobanchaceae > Phtheirospermum > Phtheirospermum japonicum. The sequence continues at coordinate 1,079,118 of BMAC01000224.1, read as the reverse complement.
AAGTAAATCAAGAACACTTTATTTAAAACTAGAATTAACTAAGAGCTTATCTAAGAAAGCAATAAGGAGTTTAGAATACTTATTGGAACTAATAAAAGCGGTAAAAATCTCCAGCTATTCCGGAGCGGGAACGTCGAACTTGATTGAAAATGAATCTCGAACGCAAGGATCTTGAATCTTCAATCACGATCTTCTAAATACCTAACGGAAAGTGAAAACGCGCTCTTTCTATGCCCCTCAACCCTAGGAAGGTGTTGATTAGAGTAGATTTGTCCTTATTTTTATTAGCCTTTTAGTTCGTTTTTCTATTTGTTTTTGGTATAAGTTGGACAATTTAAGCTTATTTCCGTATTTTTATAGTTCTGACTTATTTTACCGTATTTTAATCGTAATTGTTGCAAATAGGTGATATTTCATTATTTTCACCTTACAGCTAAATAACCGGAAGAGTTCAACGCGTAATAGACGAAGTTCAATGTTCAAGAATAGGAGAAAGAGCTTTCCGGCGAAACGAGTAGCAAAAGATCGAGAGACAGAGACAGACGCTCTGTCGCGTCGACGCTCCGTCGACGCGAGCCATGATCCGTGTCAGTCGACGCAAGGCCGACGCACTGCCGACGCTACGTTCTGAAGCATCGACCGAAGGGGCGTCAGTCGACGCAACCTTTTGAAGCGTCGACCGAAAGGGCGTCAGTCGACGCACGGTCGACGCAATTCTCTGAAGCATCGATGCAAGCCCGCGTTAGTCGACGCACCCGCCCAGCCGATGCGCACACCCAGGCAGCAGCGACGCCGAGCATCAGCACGCGTCAGTCGACACACCGTCGACGCGATGGCCCAGAATTCAAATTTTAGGGTTTCTTGTGCTCCAATACTTGCAATATCTATATAAACCCTCATTATTTCGGATTTTTAAACATATACACGACTACCTAGGGTTCCTTAGCCTACAATAACAATAATCCCACATCTCATAACAAGATTTGAAGACGGAGATCAAGGATCGAAGAACAACGTGTCCAAAATATCGAATTCGCATTCGGGATTCAATCTTCGCCCAAGATCGACGTGCAACTTCGGAATAGCTGGAGCTTTTTACTGCTTTCATTAGTTCCAATAAGTACTCTAAACTCTTAGATAATTTTGTAGTTAATTTCTTAGTTAATTGCTTAGTTAATGCTAGAACTAGTTTAATTAGCTTAATTATTTTATGCTTGGATATTGGTTTAATTTAGTTTATTTATGCGATTTGATTTATGCTTAGTTATTCGTTAATCTTAGATTCTTATGATTCATTGCTTAGTGGTAATTTCTTATGCTCATGCTCTTAGATTCGTTAATTAGGTTTAACTTATGGTTGCGTATTATTGATAGTTTAATTATTGCTCATAGTTAATAATCTAGTTTAAAGTATTTAGTTTAATTAGTTTTAGTTTAGTTATTGCTTTGGTTCATATTGATCAATTCAAAATCTTTTCAAACCCCAATTGTACATGTATTTTATTTTAGTTCATAAATTGAGAAAAACATCCGAAAGACCGAACAGTTGTTTCCTCGAGAGATACGACTCGAGTCAAACTCATCACCCTACAAGTACCTCGTACTCTTGCAAGCAAACTGACGTGCTTTTAAATTAATTTATTAAAAAGGGGTGCACAAAAGTTTGGATCAGGTGTGTGGAAGCGTAGTCTCCCTACCCAAGTCGGATTATGAAAGGTATTTATAATCATTTCATGAGCACAAGAAATCAGAAAAATGCGTTTCCAGCGTCGGGCATCAATTGGCGTCGATCGACGCGTGTCGGGTCAACGGCTTTAGCGAGTCAGTGCGTCGATCGACGTGGCCTGGATCGACGCTCCAGAGAGTTTTGGTAGACCGAGCGTCGATCGAGGGAGTATGGATCGACGCTTCAGAGAGTTTGCGTCGGCTTCTTATTGATGGTGGGTCGATCGACGCGGGCATAAGGCAGGGTCGACGGCACGTCAATGCTAGCATCGATCGACGCTCCTGCCTTAGCGTCTCGATTACTCGGTAATTCTGCTACTTCTTCACCAGAAAGCTCGATCTTGTCTCTCGATCGTCAAATTTCATCTATTTAAGTGTTGAACTCCTCCGGTTACTTAGTTGTATGGGAAAAGGAGAGAGTAATTACCCATTATCATCAATTACAATCAAAACACGGTAAAATAAGTCGGAGATATGAAAATACGAAAATAAGCTCAATCTATCCAACTTATACCAAAAATAACAACAAAAACGAACTACGAAACTAACTAAAATCAAGACAAATTCGTGTTAATCACATATATTACCTAAAGTTGTATATTATATTTATACATAATTATATCGTAATTGTATATTATTATTTAAAAGTGTATTACAATTATACTTTTTATGTATTGAAAGTTATATGTTGAATTAAGATATTAATATATTTAGACAATAAGAAAATAAAATAAGAGAATTGAAAAATTGTTATTATTATTATTTAATAAATATACATTGTATATTAAATACTTTCATTTAAAATAAATCATGAAATCAAAAAATATACTAATTGATAGATAATCTCATGAATTTGTCTTGATTTTAGTTAGTATTCTAGTTCGTTTTTATTATTGTTTTCGGTGAAAGTTGGATAGATTGAGCACATTTTTGTAATTTCTTATCTCCTACTTGTTTTATCATATTTTAATTATAATTAATTAATTTTATGTTTATTTTAGGTATTTTAAAGAATTTTGTTTTGGACATAGTCGAGGATGGGCGTATGATTAGAGTAGATTTGTCCTTATTTTTATTAGCTTTTTAGTTCGTTTTTCTATTTGTTTTTGGTATAAGTTGGACGATTTAAGCTTAATCTCGTATTTTTATAGTTCCGACTTATTTTACCGCATTTTGATCGTAATTGATGCAAGTAGGTGATATTTCGTTGTTTTTCACCTTACAGCTAAGTAACGGAAGAGTTTAACGCGTAATAGACGAGGTTCGATGTTCAAGAAGTGAAGAACAAGTTTTCCGGTGAAACGAATAGCAAAAGATCGAGAATTGGAGACAGACGTGCAGTCGCGTCGACTGACGCGACCGTCGACGCGAGCCATGCCAGCGAGTCATGACCGCGTCAGTCGACGTTCCGTCGACGCTACTTGCTGAAGCGTCGATGTCGACGCACACCGTCGACGCACCTGCCCAGCCGACGCGCACACCTGCCGACCAAGTCTGCCGAGCACCGGCACGCGTCAGTCGACGCACCGTCGACGCGACGGCCCAGAATTCGGATTTTAGGGTTTCTTATGCGCCAAGTCATGCAAAATCTATATAAACCCTCTATATTTCAGATTTTAAGAAGAACACACGACCCCTTAGGGTATTTTAGCTTACAATAACAATAATCCCACATCTCATAACGAGATTTGAAGACGGAGATCAAGGATCGAAGAACAACGCGTCCAAAATGTCGAATTCGAGTTCGGGATTCATTCTTCGCCCAAGATCAACGTTCAACCTCTGGAATAGCTGGAGCTTTTTACTGCTTTTAGTAGTTCGAATAAGTACTCTAAACTCTTAGTTAATTTAGTAGTTAATTCCTAGTTTAATTGTTAGTTTAATTCTTAGTTAATGCTAGAACTAGTTTAATTAGCTTAATCGTTTATGCTTGTTATTGGATATTGGTTAATTTAGTTGATTTATGCGATTGATTTATGCTTAGTTATTCGTTAATCTTAGATTATTATGATTCATTTCTTAGTGGTAATTTCTTATGCTCATGCTCTTAGATTCGTTAATTAGTTTTAATCTTTGGTTGCGTATTATTGATAGATTATTTATTGCTCGTAGTTGATAATCTAGTTAGAGTAATTAGTTTAATTAGTTTAGTTTAATTATCGTCTTAGTTTATAATGATCGAATCAATCTATTCAAACCCCCAAATGTATATTTATGTTATTCATATTTGAAAAAAAGATTGATAAGACCGAACAGTTGTTTCCTCGAGAGATACGACTCGAGTCAAACTCATCACCCTACAGTTACCTCGTACACTTGCGAGCAAACTGACGTGCTTTTAAATTAATTATAAAAACGGGGTGCACAAAAGTTTGAGTCAGCGTACGAGTGGAGTTTCAGCGAAAACGGGCCGCGATTTGAAGAATTTGAAGCTGCGAATTATCTATAACGATTTTCCATTTGGAACCGTTCTAGTTGCCCTGGCCGATTGAAACTCTCTGTAGCGTCGACCAGTTTACGTCGGTCGACGCAAGAACCAATGTCGGTTGACGCACCTGCCCACTCTCTGTAGCATTGACCAGTTTACGTCGGTCGACGCAATAACCGACGTCAATCGACGCAAACATGCTGAAAATGCGTTTTTAGGGTTCTTGCTACCCAAGACTTCCCACAACTATAAATACCCTATGTATTTCGGATTTTTACATACATTATCATAATCCTAGGGTTTCTAATGCCTCTTAGGGGCTGACAACCCCAACGAGTGCCGTTTATTTTCTTAGTTTCTCTTTAAATTTCTTAGTCTTAAATCTCTAGCTTTAGATTAGTTTAGATTAGTTCTTAGATAGATTAGATAGCTTAGTTTCAAGATCTCGACACCAAAACGCTGCAACTTTCTCCGTTTAATTAATAAGTACTTATCTCTTATGCTCTTTAATTTAGTTCACATGCTTTCAATTAGTTTAATTAAATCTCTTAGAATAATTATTATTTCCATGACGGATTGTGATTATGATTGTGTTGGGATTGTGATGTTGAAATTGATGATTATTGGTAGCTAGATCTAATGGGTCTAGAGCCTAGATTCGTTGTGAACCATCAATTGGGTTTTCCCAAGTGATCGTGGAGACGAATCAAATCTCTAGAACCCTAGTTTTCTTAAATCGTTTTATAAGTCTTTTAATTAATTTAAATGAATTCTACATTTAATTGCTCTTAGATAATTTAATCTTAGTTTTAGGTAATTAATTCTTTGTTTAAATAATCTTAGACTTAATTAATTAGTTCATAGCTTAGTTAATCTAGATTTAGTTAATTTTAGTTCTTAAAACTCTCAAACAAACCCCCCTGTCCGCGTGTTTAGATTAGTTTTATTTGTATTTTCTTATTCGTTAAATCAAACACAAAACGAACTTCCGAATCTAGTCTTCCTTTGAGATCGACACGAGTCAACTTACCCACCTACAAGTGATCTCGTACTCTTGCGGGCGAACTTTTTAAAATTGACAACTTTAAATAAAAGTAGGTGCAAAAAGTTCGAATCAAAATTTTGGCGCCGTTGCCGGGGAAGGCTAAAGGTTGTGAATTTTGTGTTTGCTCTTCGTAACCTTATTTCTGTTTTTACTTATTTCGTTTATCTTTCGTATTTGTTTGTGAATTTTCTTTTTGTTCATTTTTATTATTTTCCGCTGGTACGTTTAATCTTGTGCGTTGAGTGTTGTGTATGCAAGGTACATTTCTCGACACCTAGGTTCAACAACCCCAAAAAAAAAATTTTAAAAAAAATAAAAAGAGAAAATGTCTTACAATCGAGGGTATCCATCGTATGACAACGGTGCACCTCCGACCAATTGGCGTGGCTATCGACTGGCTATTCCATTGAGCTCTAAGATGCGGGATTACGATCTTGACTATTTCTACATAGAGCGAATCCCCATTTTTTATGGATTCGAGCGAGGGTCCAGTGAAATTTTTCCAAGAATACAAAGACATCACCCAGACTTTTCCTCTTCTCGGCCTTACGAGAGATCAAGTGAGGATGCGACCCTTCCATTATGCTCTGAAAGATCGGGCAAGAAAATGGTTAAATTATGCAGAGCCCGACTCTTTGCGAACGTGGGATGAAGTATACGATAAATTCATGTGGAAGTTCTACGCACCTAATATAGTATGTGATTGTTGTGGAGGCCGAGGGCATTTGGCGAATACATGCATAGTAACATTTGATGATAAGTCACAAGATCATGTTATCGCCATCCAAAATTATACGAGTTATGCCTCCCCCAACTCGATTCCTTCCTACCCGAGCTATGAAGACTATAAACCATATGATCAATCTTTGGTGAGGCAACAAGGTCAAGAAGCCAAGAGTATTTGTCAACAAGACAAAACTGTGCAATTAACTATGCCGGAATATGATTTTTCTTAGACTGCAAAGAATGTAGAAGCACTGTGTGATCAAATCAAGGTTTATTTAGCAAAAAGGTCGGACGAGAGAAATAAACTTCCAAGTCAAGCAGAGTTGCCGATTATTGATGTGATTGAGCCCACATTGAATGTTGAGAATTTGAGCTTGAACGATCGTTTGGGAGATACGTGTGAGGAGGAGGATATTGAGAAATTGGTTGAAATCGCTTCCCCTATGCTAATCAATGAGACCTTAGATGAGAATGTGGAGATATTTCTGTTGGACCTTAATGTGGATCTTATGAATTCGAGTTCTCTTAATTTTTATGCGGATGATGAGATGGAGCCGAATTTGAAAGAGACGTGTACGGAGGATGAGATTGGGGATATGGTGGAGATCGCCCCTCTTGCGCTTTTTGAGGATTTCATGGATGATGATGAGGAGGTGTTGCCATTGGAGAACCAACACGATGTTGAAGATTCGAGCCTAATCGAGCACGATGAGAATGGAGGTGTTTCAATGCCCAATTTATAAAAAGGCGAGACTATTAAACATCATTTCGTTCCACCCGAACCGTTGTGGAATCTTAATTTTGAAGCGGTGGGAGAATTATTGGAGGGAGATGAGATTATTGAGCCTCATACTGTACCATCCGGTGCTTTGGACGATATTGAGATGGAGGTGATGGACATGTTAGTTGAGAAGAATTCAAATTCCCCTCCCCTATGCCCGAATATAGATTTAAATATTTTTCTAATTATTGAGGGGGATATCAATGAAGTAAAGGAGTTTGGGATGTCTGAGGGATTTGCCGTTTGTTCAATGGATTTCCTAGTTTTTCCAAAGGTCGAGGATCACCCGATTCCGCAATTAATGTTTGATATGTTCGTGGTGATCAATTATTCGCTTTTTCGACCTCCGAAGCGAATTGAAGTTTTTACTCTATAACTTGCTTTCTGTGCTCACCTTGGTGATTTAAATTGCCTACACTTACTCTTGGAGAACACTAAGGTGTGGCATGATCGTCACTTATTTTTAGATCCGGGATAGCATCGCTCGTAGAAGGCGTCGATCTTTCGACGTTAAACAAGCGCTTCTTGAGAGGCAAACCAAGTATTTGTTTTCCTTTTCCTTATAGTTTTACTAGTTTGTTTTTGTTCATTTGTTTTGTCTTTTTAGGTTTTTATTCAAGATATTTTCGTTCACGCGTTTGGAAGACGAAAGATGATTGCACAAGCGCTTTTTGGAGTTGCTCGACTATTTTTCAGGGATGTTTTCTTATTCCCTTTATCCATTGCTTTTATTTTCTTATACTCGTTTATGGAAATCAGGGGATTGCCGAGTTTTTAGAGGGGGGGAGGTTGAGTGTGATTTATAGTTGAAATATGTGCATACTTTCAAAAAATTTCATGAATTTGTAGTGCTAAATTTTAAACGTGATTCCTGCGCGATATTGTGTTTGTATGGCGTGCCTGTCGAAGTTAGCTATGTATGATTTGATGTTCTTGTCTTTTGAGCGTGTATAAGTGCATAACATTTTTCAAAATTATTATATTGTAAAATGGTACTTGGACGCAATTGATTTCGCAAAACCTTAAAAGCAGCGCCAATTCAAAACTTTTTCATGTAAAAAGCCTGTGAGTAGCCTGAGTGATTACCATCTTTGCATGTGCTTGAATGAGTTTTGTTTTGATATCTCTTTGAAACCAATGTGTGTAGTTGACTTTGAACATGACGTTAAGGCACAAATAAAACCCTATTCCGGCCATATCCATATATATCAGCCACTATAAATTCTGAATGAGCCAATCATATCCAAATTATCCATGCCTATAGACTTGAGTGATTTTATTGAGTCAACCCCTACTAACCCATTAAAAGCGTGGGGTAGGAGTTCGTTATTTTTATTGGTTATTTAGTGTTTTGCAAATTTTATTAGGGATTTATGATTTTTTGTAATTAAGGACCACCATCCGAAAAAAAAGAAAAGAAAAAGAAAACGAAAAAAAATACCCCATAAAAAATTATAATAAGGGGGAAATAAAAAAAAAGAAGAAGAAAAAGAAGGATAGTGAGTCTAGTTGAATTTGTGTTAGTCATTGCCTAAGCACTAATGAAGGCTTGTGTTTATTATTGATTTTTTATGAAGCCTAATGTTTAAAAGGAATGAGTTGTGTAGAAGCATATTATAAGCTTCAATTATATTTAAGTGGTTTACGCTACAAGTCGGTTTTTGGGTTACGAGTTGAGAAATAACCTATGTTTAAAGGCTACGTTATGAGTGTTTAGTGAGGTTTTTATTTTTGAACGAGGTGAAGTGCATTTCTCCGTGATTAGATTAGGTTTGGTGAGTTATTGATCACGTTAGATTGTGAGTTAGTCACACGACTTACATACTCCATACCCGTCCAAAGAGCCTCACATTATAACCCATAAAGACCTTTTCCAATTCTTAGTTCGATAACACACTTAATTCGCGATTGAAAAGAGATTGATTTTCGGTGCTTGTTTATTGTATTTGTATTTGTATGATTTGAGTGTATACGCGTCCTATGCAACAATGCTTGAGTGCTTTTGAGTGAACACCCACATATATATCCCTTTTGAGAGGATGCATGAATTTAATTTTGGAGCGACAATGTAATAAGGGTGGAGTGTTTGAAGTTGCGTTGCATGTATCTATATTTTCAAAATTAATTATGTAGCACGACAAGACTCTTTGCTTGAACTTATTTTCATTCTTGTTATACTTTAAAACTATCATTTGTTCGAGGACGAACAAACCAATAAAGCGTGGGGTAGTTGATTAGCACGGGTTTGTCTTGATTTTAGTTAGTATTCTACTTCGTTTTTATTATTGTTTTCGGTGAAAGTTGGATAGATTGAGCACATTTTCGTATTTTCTTATCTCCAACTTGTTTTTATCATATTTTAATTACAATTTATTAATTTTATGTTTATTTTAGGTATTTTGAAGAATTTTGGTTTGGATATAGTCGAGGATGGGCGTACGAGTGGAGTTTCATCGAAAACGGGCCGCGATTTGAAGAATTTGAAGTTGCCGATTATCTATAATGGTTTTCCATCTGGAACCATTCTAGTAGCCCTGGCCGACTGCAACTCTCTGTAATGTCGACCAGTTTACGTTGGTCGACGCAAGAACCGATGTCGATCGACGCACCTGCCCACTCTCTGTGGCGTCGACCAGTTTGCGTCAGTCGACGACGTGCTGAAAATGCGTTTTTAGGGTTTCTTGCTGCCCAAGACTTCCCACAACTATAAATACCCTATGTATTTCGGATTCTTACATACATTATCATAATCCTAGGGTTTCTAAGGCCTCTTAGAGGCTGACAACCCCAACGAGTGCCGTTTATTTTCTTAGTTTCTCTTTAAATTTCTTAGTTTTAAATCTCTAGCTTTAGATTAGTTTAGATTAGTTCTTAGATAGATTACATAGCTTAGATTCAAGATCTCGACACCAAAACACTGCAAATTTCTCCGTTTAATTAGTAAGTACTTATCTCTTATGCTCTTTAATTTAGTTCACATGCTTTCAATTAGTTTAATTAAATCTCTTAGAATAATTATTATTTCCATGGCGGATTGTGATTATGATTGTGTTGGGATTGTGATGTTGAGATTGATGATTATTGGTAGCTAGATCTAATGGGTCTAGAGCCTAGATTCATTGCCATCAATTGGGTTTTTCCAAGTGATCGTGGAGACGAATCAAAACTCTATAACCCTAGTTTTCTTAAATCGTTTTATAAGTCTTTTAATTAATTTAAATGAATTCTAGATTTAATTGCTCTTAGATAATTTAATCTTAGTTTTAGGTAATTAATTCTTTGTTTAAATAATCTTAGACTTAATTAATTAGTTCATAGCTTAGATAATCTAGATTTAATTAATTTTAGTTCTTAAAACTCTCAAACAAACCCCCCTGTCCGCGTGTTTAGATTAGTTTTATTTTTATTTTCTTATTCGTTAAATCAAACACAAAATGAACTTTCGAATCTAGTCTTCCTTTGAGATCGACATGAGTCAACTTACCCACCTACAAGTGATCCCGTACTCTTGCGGGCGAGCTTTTTAAAATTGACAACTTTAAGTAAAAGTAGGTGCAAAAAGTTCGAATCACACCCTTTTTCCGGCAGAGACACGCGACGATGGCGTCGACAGTTGTCGGCGGTGTTCAGGCGATGCTCTATCTCCAAAAGTTGGGGATCGTCCAGCACCCTCTCCTTCGATCGATCGACGACTGGCAAAGATCTAGGAAGGCGGAAGACGGCGACGACAAATCGGGAAGCGGCGTTCGGCTGGGGAGGCGACTCGGCTGCGCTGAAGTACGGCCTTGGTGAGGCGGTGGCTCGACGGACTGGTTCATCGTGACAGACAATAGAAAATCGGCGACAGGCTTCAAGCCGACTTGACTCGACGGCCGGCGTTGGCCAGGGATCCAGCGGCTGCGGCAGTGACGATGTGCTGGTGGCAGATCGAGTCTGACACGGTGGCGTTTGGGAGAGCCTTGCGACAGTTGCACCTCCCAACTCTCTCTTTCCTTTTGTTTTACTTTAGTGAATTTCGACTTGAGTTTCTGGGTTTTGGTTTTGGTGGTTCGATTGTATTGTTGTGACTAGTTTATGATTCATTAATGGATTAGGTTTTGGGGTTGTTTGATGTTCTTATTTATTTGCAGGTTTACCAACAAATAGATACTTGAACAAAATTTACAATAGACTAAGATTCGTTTACCTTCACTAGTAATAAAATGGAGAACCAATTTCTTTGCTGGTAATGGAATAGTTTTCTTCGTTTCCTTTGTTTGCTCGGTTGCAGAATTAAAATGGAGAAGTGAAAAGTAATTTGTAATTTTCCAAGAACTTTGTAATTTTGTGAAGTAGTATGCAATTTATGCAAAGTAGTTTGTAATTTTTAAAAAAATTGTGAAGTAGTACGCAATTTATGCAAAGTAGTACCTAATTTATCAATAAATTATGCGAAGTAGTATGTAATTTCCTGAAAACTATGCGAAGTAGTGTGTAGTACCTAATTTATGCAAAGTAGTACCTAATTTATCAATAAATTATGCGAAGTAGTATGTAATTTCCCAAAAACTATGCAAAGTAGTGTGTAGTTTTCCAAAATTTACACGAGTAGTTCTGGATTTACACGAGTAGTCCTGAATTTACATGAGTAGTTCTGAGATTTACATGAGTAGTTCTGAATTTACACGAGTAGTTCTGAATTTTTGAAGAATATTTTTGAAATTTACACGAGTAGTTATGAATTTACACGAGTAGTTCTGAATTTACATGAGTAGTTCGTCAATTTACACGAGTAGTTTTGAATTTACATGAGTAGTTCTGAATTTACATGAGTAGTTCGTCAATTTACACGAGTAGTTTTGAATTTACACGAGTATTTCTGAATGTACATGAGTAGTTCTGAATTTTACACGGGTAGTTCTGAGTTTTCGAAGAACAAGATAAAATAATTATAAAGGGTAATTTAGTACTCTTATATAATTTTTGGATTAAATGAGAAGTTGAGATTTCAATGGCCTATTTGGGAACATTTCACTAATGGTCTATATGGGAATTGACCCTATTCTCTTTAATACAATAAGGAATGTTTTCAATATCCTCTTATGCTTTATAACGATGACAAGGAAATATTCAATCTCCTTTGCGCTGAATCACCACAATCATCGTTTCATCTTTCTCAACCCCTTGACGGCGTAATTCAGAGCATGGAATCAACAGGTTTGCGTCCATCTCCTTACAGTTTTCTTTTTTTTTTTTTCTGCAAAATATTTTTTAAACTAATCTTTTTTTTACACCACATCTGCGAATGGCTCTGTTAAAACATGATCATAATGGGGAAAAAAAGGCACCTATGGTTACCATGGACGGCTTACCCCATAACTAAACGAAGGGAGAAAAAAAATAAAAATCTGTTTATCGCCTTTTGGAAAGCACCATACGATAATCCAAACAGCACAGAAGGATTTTAAAACAAGCACTAACTGGACAATATCACGACCAGATCTTTCATGTTTTTTGTTTGAATGTGATAATTTAATCACGTCTTAATCTGCAGAAAGCATCGTTTGACTATTTTTAAAGCACCAATATATGCGACAAATTCCTTAAAGCATCGTATGATTTTTAAAGCACTATATGATGATTTTTTTAAAGCACAACATGATAATTTTTTTATTATGCGTGTTTTCTATTTTTGCAGGCACTAACGAGTGTAGTGAAAAGATCGAGTATCACGTCGAGATATCACCTGGACTAACCGAGTATTACGTGCCATACTGTGAATTGAGTTATAAGCCTTTCGAGGGAAAGAAATTTTCGTCATTAGAAGAATGTATCAAGTTCTATATAAATTATGCCTCGAAGTGTGGTTTCGATGTTCGTCTGGGATCGGAAAAAAAGTTCCGTGATAACACTATCATGCTCAAAATTGTTTATTGTAATAGAGAGGGCGAGAAGCAAGTCGCCCCCCTTAATAGCGAAAGTGTCATGTGTGAGAATGAAAACAATAGTGGAAGCCCTTTAAAAAAAAAAGGCCGAACGTCAAAGCGATGTGGGTGCATGGCACGTGTCAAGTTTAAGTTTTATCCCGGTGAAGGTTACGTTGTTAACGAGTTTATCGAACGTCATTGTCATATGTTAGTTTTTGAACCATACAAGCCATTCCTTAAAGAGAATAGAAATCTAGACCCCGCTCATAAGCAATTCATGTTGAACTGTGCTAGGGCCAATATCGGTGCAACGAGATCGTATAGGATTTTTAAGGAAGTTATTGGTGGGTATTCAAACATAGGTTGTACGAAAGTTGAATTCAAGAACTTTGCACGTGATTTGAAAGCATATATTGTTGGGTTTGATGCTCAAATGCTGCTGGAGAAGTTATTTAGGAAGAAAGAACTGTATACGACTTTTGTGTTTGACTATGCCGTTGACGACCATGATAAGTTGACCTGGTTATTTTGGGCAGACCCTACGTGTAGGAGGAATTTCGCTACTTTCGGAGATGTTGTGTCATTTGACGCCACGTACTCAACAAACAGGTTATAATTTCCTGTTTATTTTTTTAAAATTATATTTTTTTGGATATTTCTATAAATATATAACATTTTTTCAAATCATGCTCAGCTTTTTTTTATATATAATATTTAATTAAAAAAATATTATTGATTGGTGCTTTTATTCTTAGTTGTTTTACACCTTATTTCCCCAGCATAATCAGTTGATAATGTTTTAACATTATTAATTTCATGTCCACACATTTCATACTCAAGTACCGTGACTAATTAAAAACAATGGTTTAATCCTATTTATACATTTTTATGATAGGTATAATTTGATATTCGCACCGTTTACCGCCAAAGACAATCATGGTAAATGTGTTTCATTTGGTATTGGGTCGTTGTCAAGCGAAGACGTTGGCGCTTATGCATTGACGCAAAACTCTTTGTTGTCCCCATCGACAGCTCGTCAATCGATGCTTGAGTAACACAAGAACTTTTGTCCTTCTCGTCGATTCACTGTCGATCGACATGCCCTCCATGGACCGCCCGACCCGACCCCACCTAAAAAAAGTACAAAAATCCAAAAAACTTATTGCAAAATTTTTCAAAACACTTTCTTACTTATTTTATCATGTTTTCAAATAAAAATTACAACAAATTTGAAAAGTTTCAAAAAATAATAATAAATAAATAAATCAAAATTCTCAAATTTATTTTTTTTTCTTTGTACATTTTTATGTTTGTTATTTTTGTTTGAGTCTTTTGGTATCTTGTGTTGTTTAAAAAAAATTAAAAAATTTTAAAAATACAAAAACATTTTTCTTTTGTAAATCTTAATATTTTTATTTTTATGTTTGAGTCTTTGTGTTTGTTTTTTCTCCCGACTCGACAACCCGTTGGTTGTCACTTCACGCTCGACTCATCATCACAAACGTGACTAACGTATCTCTCTCTTTCTCTCTCTCTCTCTCTCCCTCTTCATTTCTACCGTATTTTATCTTGTTTCATGTGCAATGTGGATTGCATGGTTTAAGTATGTGTGTGTGTGTGTGTGTGCTTGTTTATATTTTTTGAGTCATGTATATTGATATTGGTTGTAACTTTGATGAAGTGACATGGTTAGATGTTAGGCTGTTTAGATTTACGTTCGACATTAGTGTAATTGTGGGGTATGAAGTGTTTTGACCTTTTTTTATTCGTGTAATTCGTTTCAAGAGTCGAATACACTCTACTAGCCCCATTTTCAAATGCTTTATGTAGGAGTTTTTGTAAATTTTTATTTTATTTTTGGAGACGTTAAAAACTACGCATGCTTATTGTAAGTTGCATTTAGCAAGAAGTGATTGGAGTGATTGAACTCTCGTTTTTGAGTTGTAAATATCGTGTTCGTCTAGCACCTCACCTTTATGGGTACTCTTAAAAAAGGAAAGAAAAAAAATGGTACAAGAAGAGAAATTCTTGTACAAGTGATGAGTATAGTCGTGCAACCCTTGTACGCATTTTTGTTTCTTTTTAGATTTTATAGTTAAAGAGGTGCATAGATAATTGTGCTAGTAGGGTGCCGACTTAGTGGTTTGAGCGTGATAGATCTTGGTCAAGGCATGGATGGAGGGCGTGTATAGAAGAAAACACATTGGGCGTTCGGAAGAGATTCTAACTTCTTATCTCAACGTATCGTGTCGTTCTTTTAATTGAGTTTCCAATTTATTTAATGCATAACTTCTCAAATCATTTGAATGCATAAGTTTTGATTTGTACATACTTGTGTGTGATTTTTGTATATTTTTGTGTCTTGTTTTGTGAGCTTTAGTAGGGTTTTAGTCGTATTTTGTCCCCTTTTTCCTTATTTGCGTTTCATAACTTTTGTCGTCTTTTTAGTATTTATCATATTTCTCTCTTACTTTTTGTATATTTTTATGTTATTTTTCTTTGTTTTAAAATAGTCAATCAAGCCCAAGAGTGTTCACGAGAATCACAACTGGCTCAATTTGATGAAAATATGACTATCACCCGCAATGCACAGCCATCGCTCGACACGCCAACGATGCCCAATCAACGCCAAATGAGAAAATCGGTCGGGACAATAAATTCCAAACTGACTTTTCATGACCTAGGCCCAACCCAAGTGTATAAAAAATAGAAGAAATTTATGCGTTTCTCGGGTCGGGCCAACGCAAAAACGAAAATTTGAGTTGAGTCGGTAAGGGTGAATATAGAATTTTAACTTTGGGAGACCGTGCACTAAGGAATTTTTTTCGTAGAGCATTGTATAACAAAAATTAATATGATTAAAAAAAATAAAGTTATTAATAATAATTTAGAATAATACATAAAAAGAAACCAATTTTTCGTATTCAATTTTGAACACAAAATTATAACAAATTTAATTTTGAAAGTAACTGAAAATCGCGCAAAAATCAGTTGTTATAAATACTCTCTCCATCCCATAAAAATAGTCCAGTATTCTATTTTGTCCGTCCCACAAATATAGTTCAGTTACTATATTTAACATATTATTAAATTTTGATTTCCACACATACGCTTAATTAATATTTTTGAAATACTAGTATTCTACATGTTAAATTGAAAATTGATGATTACAATGTAAAATCTTATTATTCCAATAACAAATATACTAATTTCAACACTGATTTCTATAATCATTAATTGATATTAATAAATTTAAGAAAGATATAATTGAAAAATATTAATTAAATTAATAACTTAACTATATAAATAATTTATATTTTAATTCGTGTGAAATCAGTCGTAGGAGTATAATTTTGGCTTCTCCGAGATGTTAGTTGGGCTATTTTAATTCGTGTGAAATCAGTTGTAGGAGTATAATTTTGGGACGGAAGGGTAATAATTTATACGGAAAAATCCTGAAATATAATTTTGGGACGTCGTGACAAAACACTTAATATGGGGTGCAGATCATAATAAAGCTTAGAATTTACATGCAAACTTGCATTGCTTACTTGATCAACATCTGTCACCCCTCTAATTCCACGCGTCCAAATTCCACTCTTTTTAAGTACACGATCACACTCCCTTTCACCTTCACACACTGCACACACGCACAACCACCGTCACCATGGCGGAGATCCAGTATCACCCCCACCAGCGCCCCACCGATGTCGCCAGTAGCTACCTCCCCGAAAAGGGTCCCTCCACCTCCCAGGTCCTCGCCGTTGTCACCCTCGTCCCAGTCGGCGGCGTCCTCCTTGCCCTCGCCGGACTCATACTCACCGGAACCGTCATCAGCCTCGCCGTCGCCGCCCCTCTCTTCGTCATCTTCAGCCCCATCCTGGTCCCCGCCGCACTCGCCGTCGCGCTGGCCGTCACCGGAATCTTGACCTCCGGCGCTTTCGGCATCACGGCGCTGTCTTCGATCTCGTGGCTCCTCAACTACGTGAGGAAAGTGAGGGGGAGCTTCCCGGAGCAGCTCGAGCACATGGGCCGGCGCGTGCAGGACACGGCGGGTTATATGGGCCAGAAGACCAGGGAGGCGGGCCAGAAAGCCCAAGACGTAATGAGACCTTGAGTGTTTGATGTGCACTGAGTTATTGGGCTTTACCTGGGCCGTGTTTTCGTAATTTGTAAAGTTACTACGTGTTTTGAGATGTCCAAATTGTGGCTTTGATTTGTGTGTTTCAATGTACTGTGTACACTTCAATGGAGTTAATGTCAGGGTAATTAATGTTGAATAGTTAATAAGATTTGCCCCAACTGGTTTTATTTGGTAATATTTACATGTCTTTATGTGAATTGCTTTTCAGCAACACGTGACATATCTCAGTGCATCACCCATGATTTATGGATTACTCAATTTTAATGTCGTCTTCAAAATTATTATGCAGCATGGAGGATGTCTAATACACCTACCCTAGAAAGGATGTTAGATATAATTCACAATTTATGTTTAAATGAGTTTTTCTATTTTCTTTTCTTCTTGTCAGAAATTTCACAATAGACCATTCGAGATGTTCTCATAGTCTTGAGTCGAGATCGCGGAATGTACACTTCATTGGTGGCATGCACCCGTCCACTTTAATAGCCGTGCACTTTATTAGCCGCAGTTGTATTAATCTTATTTACAAAAATGTCATTTATATAAGATCACTATTGATTTATTTCTAATACATTCTTTTTCAACAACACTTCAATTATCTCTATACATGTGTAAATTCTTCAAAGATTATAAAAAAAATCAACAACGGATGATATAAATATATAGGAATAAGAAATGTAAGTATTTCTACCTTTGTCGATTATTTTGTTGTTTTCGTGTTCTTATTGTTAGTTGTAAACTAAAATTTAAAAAAACTCGTCGCAACATTTTCCTTCGTGGTACACCGAAAAGTAATTTTCGACGCTAGTCTGCTGATATTTGAAGCAATTTTTGAACCTCAAATTTTACACATTTTCAGCTACAAGCGGCCGAAAACTGCAGCATATTTCGACCACTTGTGACTGAAATTCGTTGCGATCTTCAACAAGTGATCGAAATTCGTTGTAATTCTTAGTCACTACTGACCGAAATTTTCTGCAATTTCCAGACGTTGTTGATCGAACACTATATAATATTAGACCTACGTGTATTGATTTTTCTCTTTTTTTTTTGTCAATTTGTAACAAGAATCAAATACATGTTTTACAAAGTATAATGTCGTTAGTCCATTAAGAAATGGGTTGGTTATGGATTATACAAATGACTTAACACATCAGTATTTTGAGTCTCGTGAGCATCTAATAAGTTGTGTCGCACGATTGCAAGCCAGCTTGGTATGGTGATTGTGGTGAAACATTCCGACACTAGTGGTAAGGTAAGCCTCGAGTAATGTTGGCTTGTGATAGCGTTCAACCAAACCTAAATCATTGCTTGAGAGAGTGACGATGTGGAAGTAGAAGACGAAGTTGAAGATGAAAAAGAAAAGAAATACCAGAACAAAGAAATGTTCGTATTCATTTCTTCTGAGAGGTAAACAAGTATCTAAATATGAATGAGAATTAAATGTTGAATGTGTTTTGCATATCATCTGGTTACTCTTAACTTGGCTGGCCATCCATATGTCGGTCGATTCATAAAGTATAAAGATGAGTTTTTGTTAGGTATGTGTGTAGGTAATAATCTAACGATTGACATTTTGCACATGGCGCAAAACACATTTAAAGGTAACAAGTCAAAAGGAAGAACTTTGTAAAATCTTAGGGCGAGCCACAAAGTAATTGAGAGATATGTAAATCTCAAATGTAATACCTCATGAGCAAAGTACATGAGCACGATTACATATGTTATTTTAGGTGACGCAAGAAGACTATAACTTCGAGGGATGTCTTCTTTGCTGCCCTTACTAGTGTCAAATTATTGTGTGAATTTTCAAAAGCGTTATTGATGGACTGTACGTATAAGACCAATAAGTACAAGTTGCCTTTTTAGAGATAGTTGGTATGACGTCCACTGTATGACATTTCAAGTTGCATGTGCTTATTTGGAAAATCACGGGAGGATAATTACCTTTGGGCGTGTAGCATGGTACAATCACTAATGAACCAATGATATCTGGCTGATGTGATTATCACTGATCGAGAACTCGCGTTGATGAATGTTGTTGAGGCTTGCTTTCTGACCTCGACTCCTTTATTATGTCGTTGGTACATTAGTAGGAAAATATTGTCCAATTACAAAAAAATAATTTGAACGAAGATACATGGGACTCCTTCAACTACAGTTAGAATGTACTGATCCTTACAGATTGTGATACGATATTCAACGAGTTGCTTAGAAGATTTCAAGTTGACTATGCAGAATATGGATCTATTATTGAGTATGCGATGAAGTAATGGATTGAAACGTATAAAGAAAGGCTTGCATCCGCTTGGACAAACAATATCATGAATTCCAATAATAACACCACAAATAGGTATTTTGAACTTAATTAATATGTTCATGTTAATTAATTGTATGTATTTAGAAAGTATCAATACATAACTAATATTCTCTTAGGGCGAAGAGTTACCATTCAGTATTGAAAAAGCAACTTGAATCGAGCATGGAGAATTTTGAAACATGTTAGGCTAAAATTCACACTTTACTAGAGATGACGCACGCTGCAATCCAAGCATCATTTGAGGTAAGTATTAATGTAGTTCAACATCGATTCAAATCAAATGTACTCAAGGAGTTGGGGTTGTGGTTTTTGTTGATGGGTTGAGCAAGATACTTGATGAGCTTAAAAGTATGCCTAAGGGTGATTTAGATCCTTTGATTTGTGGATGTGTATTGAGGAAGATATGTGGTCTAACTAGTGCTCATGAGCTATTTGAGTTTGTAAGGGATGACAGACCAATCCCCAAAGATATGGTTGATGGGTTTTAGAGAAAGTTGGATATGGAGCCTAATACCAGTGTTGATGATAGTGTTATTGCAGACTTAGGTTGCCATCTCTAATTGATGCATGTGGTGGTGTGAAATTCAAATTTGATGAGGCTAGCGAGGCTGAGAAAAGGATGTTGTTGAGGGGATTGATAGAGCTCACAAATCTGGTGAGGAATCCATTACTAGCCACTGAGGGACATGTTACTACTCAAGGGCGACCATCTAAAAATAGGAAAAAAAGTTGATCAATCAACAAAGCGTGATTTGAGTGCTTTTGATTACGCAAACTCTTTTAATGATAGTTGGTTTTAATGCTAGCATTTGGGTTGATGGATCCCAACAAAGTGGTGATATGTCGGTGTTTACCAAACATCCAATGGTGAAGAAACAAAATAGTAGACGTATGCACACTATATAAGATACTATTAATACACTTCGTATCCCACCAGTGAACCTGAAGGAGTATATTGACATCAACAATGTATCGGGTTATTGCGACACATTTGTGGGGCTCCAAAGATTCATACTGACCTTATGTAGGAGTCGGAACGTGACATCCAATTGAACAAAAATATTTTTTTGTAATAATGGTCATTGCGAGGTGCTCATTAGCACCGTCAAAATGGTCCAAAGCCCGCGGACTGTTCCGTTAGCCTGCGTAAATAGGCGAGTTTGGGCTTCTGTTTTCTAAGCCCATTTAATCGTGGGCCTAGTTGGCCCGCTCCGCTAAGGCCGCGGTTTTTTGCGGGCTGGCCATTTTTTAAAATTTTTTATTTTATTATAAATATATAGTTAGAATTTATATAGGTTAAGATTGAATGTATTTTTTTTATTTCTCATCTGGCCTGTTGACTAGCGGGCCTTCATCACGAGCTGCGGACTTATATTTTTTCCGATCGTGCAAAAATGGGACAAGCCTGCCCAGCCCCATTTTGGGGCAGCCTGCGGCGAGTCGGAACTAGCTGGCCCGTTTGATAGCGCTTGTGCTCATGAAGCAACTTAACTGCTTTACTACTTGGGCACCTAAGGAACATTGATTTTCTTTATCTAAAATGGGATACTTAACTGCAAACCACTAAAATATCGTCGTGGTCACTTTGTACCCTACACAGTGCCTCACATATTTTTCACTAATGAAGAAGATCCCGTCAACTCTAAGGTGTATTGCTATGGCACTAGTGAATGTGGATCATTTTATTCAGGCAAACATAATTATTTGTATTGACAATATATTTGTAAAAAATGTGCTAACACTATTATTCCTTATCTTGTAGGTTTTTCTGTGCAAGGGTCATCATTAACACCTCTTGCATATAGGAGGTACCGTTGGCATCACGATTGTGCAAAAGATTGGAGACTGCTTACAAAACGCAAATCGATATGTGTCTCATAAAACCAAAAAAATTGGTTACCAAGAATAGGGGTACTAAATTCAAATCTGAGATCAGCGACCTGAATAGTAGTGAATAGCGTTACAGCGACCTAATTGATCTCCAAGAGCCTCCTGACGACCTAATCGATCCTGCAAAAACGACACCCTCAGCCAAGGCGGTGGACGGCCCCAGCGAAGGTCCTTCGATGATTAAGTCAGAAAGTGCGAGAGATATTTTGAGAGCTTAAATTAGGATTAAATCCACTTAGAATAAAAGTGAGGCGTGAACCCCTTTATATAGACAAGAGAAGTATTCCCCAAGTTAGGGTTACCTTCTCCCACCATAATTCCATAAACACCATGACTGACTTAGAATTAGGATTTCTCATATGTGTTAAGTTCCCATAAATAGTGGATCTCTCGCTTAAATTACCAGAATAGGCTTGTGCATGTGATTCTTACCATACATTCCGCCGGGACCCCACAATACCATCCATATTAGCCCATTCGGGCCTAATATTTATAAAGCCCATGACCAAGCTAATAGATAACGCCCAACTAATAAAATCATAAGAGGTCGCGACCTTATATGAGAACTCATCCTCATACTCAAGGTCGCTACTCTACAAACCAGCTCGCCCACCTCTCAGAAGAAATGCTCCTTCCAAGAAATGAGACCACTTACCATAAATATCAACATATATCACGCATGAATATTTAGTGTCGTATCAGTGTCAAACAACTCGAAGTTTGAATAGTGTTGCTCCTACACATTATGCATTTTATTTGACAATTCTAATTATTTCATAAACTTTAGATTATTCGTTGTTTTTATACAATTTGTATGGTTTTTAGACAATTCTGAAGTATTGTTTCTTATTTTTAGACTATATGCATGGTTTTTAGACGAATCAGATGTTTTCTTGAACTTAAAGTTATAATTTGAACTATGGGCGTATGGAATGTGTTGGTTTCATGGTGCCAACGCTCCACAAAGATTGAAACTAAGGTTATATTACAACCCTCGTACGAGATGTGCCACATAAACCATAAGCCAGTACTGCGAAATAACTCCTTCCACAATTGAGTTTCTGGATTCTAATGTCAAATCGCCACTCAACTAATTTCGACATGTGACGATCAGCAAATCTCACTCCTTTTCTACTCATATATCTACAACAACATGATCCTTAAAAGTTCTTAACACTGATCAATCTTCTGGACCACATACACACTCTTCACCGTCATTGTCGCTTTGTTCCGCAGCATCCTCTTCATTCATATTTAAGGGTTGTTCACTCTCGTTCTCATTAGACGGTGGCGGACATAAAAATAATCGAGCTTCTTCTCTTGCTTTTTCTCCCTTTTCTATTCTCAACGAAGTTGCGACCTTTCTACCTTGTCTACGTTACACTGAAATTCGAAAAAGAAAAAACCAAATCAATACATTAAAAAAAGTCAAGACATTATTCGGTTAGTACTGAACGAAAATTGCACCAATCTTCATCCAGCTGTGAGTGAAAACTGCCACAATTCTCGTTTAGAGACTACCGATAATTAGTGCAATTTTTGTTTAGTACTGAATGAAAATGGGTGCAATCTTCGTTCAGTACTGAACAAATATTTCTTCAGCTTTTTGTCATTTCTAAACAGAAATTTGTGCAATTTTCATTATCTTCCCACCCAAAATCACTCCAGTTTTTCCTCCTTCCCCACCGAAATTGGTACGAACCCTAATTTTTCAAAATCAAAAATTCAAAGCTATATAACTCTTTTTTCATGTTGATATCAACCAAAACTCAATCTAAAACTATGTTCAGACAGCAAATCCATGATGTATGTATACAAAACTTGAAATTGAACAAAATAAATTCAAAAACTTCAAACCAAAAAATGGAAAAACCTACCTATATCAACCAGGTGTCGGTCGTCTGACATGGTCCTTGGTCACCGTGCCAGTGGGTGGAGGTAGGCCGTTGTTGCTTCTTTTTTCTTCTTCCTTCTTCATTTCTTCCCATCTTCTTCTTTTTTTCTTTCTTTTGTTTTAAACAAGGGTGTGGTTAGTAAAGTGTTTGGGAAACAACTTGACAAAATGGAAGGCAAAGGGTAGTTTAGTTATTTCATTGATGGTGTATTTAGTAAAAATATAAAACAAAATACAAAAATATAAGTGTGCCAATAGTAATCTGGTATGGTTAGTAATCATAAAATTATACTTTTTGTAGTTACACCGACTCAATAGAATAAAGCCCAGTTTGTTCAATATGATAAAATCGATGATCCAAAATGATAAAATTGGTTAAACCGATAAAAACCTACTCGTATGGTTATATTTGTTATGAACCTCGCGAGCCACGCGAGGAATATTAAACTAGGTGTGAATAACTATTTTATCCCTGATCAAATTATCTAATTATGATCATACCATTAGAAGTTTCTCTATAAATAGAGTTTCAGTTATTAATGAGAATATACCTATGAAATTCATTATCTCTGTATATTCTACCTATTTTCCTCTATAATTTATAACACGTTATTATCAAGAGCCTCTCGCCATTTGTGTGATATGAAAAAAGTATGTTTTATATTTGCATTCTATGGATGATCTTCTCTACTAGAAATCGGAATATTACAAATATGCTATCGACCCAACAAATAAAATTGAACCACGGAAGGAGAGAAAAGAAGTAAAATTGGTGGTATTTAATGATGGATAACCTCTATTAAATAATCAGACAAATGGCTCCACCGCTGTATCATTTGGTAAGGATTTTTCTTCATTGTTTTTATTTCTAAACTTCTCCTCATTGGATGAAGATTGCATAAGTATAAGTTTCAAATTTCTTATTTACATACACACGCATTTATATATTGTTTCACCCCAAAAAATGACCAATTTTAAGACTGCCTGAAGCCTTGAATACCTTCCTGATCTGCACCACAAACAAGAGTTAGAAAGGACCACCGGTGATTTTCCGGTGGAAACCTCTCCGATGCTTAAGTCAGTAAGCGTTTGAGGTGTTTTCCAAGAAGAAAATAAGAAAGCCTCAGAAGAATGACATACCTCTCTCAGCCTTCAGGCTGATATATTTATAGCTTTCCTTAACAGGGACCCCAGCCGGGATCCAAGGAACACATGGCGTGAATTAAGGGCCGTTATCCAACAAATTCTGACAAGTGGTCCCACTTGTCTCTTTGTTGGGAATCTGAGAAACAGTTCTTTCTTTCCAGATCTTCTTTATTCCTCTTCTTCAATCTGACCTAGTCCACGATTCTCCGTCTTCTCTTTCCTCTAGCCCCTGCTGTTTAACAAGTCAACTCTTGCTAATACTAGGGAAGAGTTCTATCTTTCAAGGGATTCAACCAGGGCTTTTTACCCAGGTCAGGTTAATCCCACTTCCAGGGCTTCAACTGGAGGTAATCTCCGGACTTCTGCGTTCTTGCAGATGACCAGGTCAGGGACCTCAAGGGGTAGCCATCCTTCTTCACATCTTGTTTTGCCAGGAGGACTAACTAGATCTTTTGTGGAGACGGAATCCGTCTAGCCTTCTCTTAAGTTGTAATTTTGGGTCAGAGCTACCCCAATCCAGGTCTGGAATATATCCGGTCCTATCAACTCCTCCCCCCAAACAGTTGGGGTAGATCGGTAATCTCCCTGGGCTCTTTTGAAATAAATGTGGCCCTTTTGTTTTTTATGACTTCTCGTACTGGGGAATGCCGAGATACCCGCCTGCCAAACAGCCCTAATTATTGGCATTAGTTGTGTCGGTTCGTATCCCCAAGCGGTTACCATAACCACACGTCTTTCCAAGTACTGTATATGATTAGTCAGCGACACACGTCCTATTTCAAGACGGTTAGCGCTCCAGCTCACCGCCTAGGGCACTGTTCCTCTATCTGCATTAAATGCGAGGATCTCACCAAATCCCGCTTTTCCTTGATCTTCGTTTTCAAAAATTATCAACTTCCTTTTGTCCCTCCAAACTTCTTTTTTCTACTTTACTTTTCAAATTTCATCTCCCAAACTCTCGAACCCCTTCATTATTTCTTTTCAAGTCTTTTTTCATATTCTCCCAAATTTCCCCTCTTAGTTTCTTCGCCGTTCACGACGATTTCCACGATTCTACTCTACTCAACTCCTCGTAGGTATCTTCAAGCAGGTACTTCTTTTACCTCTCCTTAATTTTTCAATTATGTCAACTTCCTCTACCAATTCCTCCGAGGGAACTCCCTCTAGTTCCCCAGCGAATTCCACCTCCTCCATAAACTTATCTCCATTCGAGTTACTGCCGATGGTCCCGGTGGAGAGGCCTATAATGGCTCAAGTGCCCCATTTCCTTGATAATATATCCTCCATAGTTAGCACTAATACACTTAGGGATATCCGTGCCACTTTTCCTATCTCCGACCGGTTTTCTTTCACCAGTCCAGCGCCTGACGAGAGGGCCTCAGCGCCCCCCGCCGGCCACCTAACCTTCTACGTGGACCAATTCCACGCAGGGATGAGCCTACCGGTTCACCCTTTCATATTGGCCGTATCCCGACTGTATCAAACTCCGGTCTAGCAATTTTTACCAAACGCTTTCCGCGTCATGGCCGGATTTCACCTTGCAGCCCAGTATGCTGGCCTTGTACCTACGGCTCAGCTTTTCTTTTCCCTATTCCAGGTGAAAAGCTCTTCAGGTTTTTTCTATCTCTCCGGACGAGCGGATGTTCGCTTTTTAACTGGTCTTCCATCTTCCCATAAGAGCTGGAGGAAGAAGTTCTTCTTCGTCCAGAGCTCAGAGGACTGGGGCTTTCCCACTGAGCCCATTACTTACCTTCATCCCCAGGTCCGTATATCCTGGAGTGACAGATCACCCCATCTGAGTGAGAAAATAGCTGTCCTGAACCAGACCCCTTTTGATCTATCAAAGTTTCTCAAACCCACGATCCTAAACTTTTTCAACTCCCAGTGAGAAAATGGACCTCTGCCTTCCCACATTGGTACATGTTCAATTATAGTTCATATCATCCTTCTGATGTTACCCCTTTTCTCTTCTTTCTTCTCTCTCCTTTTTTTTTTTAATCTCATTCTCCTTTCTCTTCTCTCCAGTAACCATGATGCAAGCACTGTTAGAAGCGAAGAAGGCAGCAGCGAAAAAGCAGAAAAGCCCCTTGGGCGAGCCCGCCAGGGCTTCCCCTACTCAGGAAGAAGTGACCTTGGTGGCGGCTCCTCCCAGCCGTCCTCGAGATCGCAACCCTCCAGAGCAGGCCTCAGTAACTCCCCTTAGAATTTCCCCAGCAAAGGTGACAAAGAGGAGTACGGGGCAAGGAGAGAGAGCCCTGCCCAAATCCGCAGCCCCCACTCAGGAGGCTCCACCCTTATCCAACCCCGAGGAGGGACAACTCCAACCTAGGAAGAAGAGGAGGGAGGAAAGGGCCGGAGACATCCCTGGGGGGACTACACAGGTTCCTCCTTACCCCAACCAGACCTTCTTCAACAGGTCAGTGATGAATTGTACTGGTGAGGTGGCCAGGCAATACATGATGGGGCTTGCTCCAACAGTTGACCGCCGTGAGACGGAGAAACTGTCTGATCCCGCTCTATTGGATTCATATTGTCAAGCAGAGGCACAGGTACGACATCTAATGCGGTTATGTTTCCAGGTATTTGTTGGAACTTTCGCTCATTCCTTTGTTAATTTTCTTTTTATAGGCAGTGGTGCTCAGGGCCACTCTCCTAGCTCGGGCTCGGGGCTCCTTACTTCAGGCAGACCTGAAGAGGGAGATTGAGGATCTGAAGAAACAGAAGCAAGAATTGATGGCCAAGAATCATGGCCTCAATGCTGATCTGGAGCTGCTCAAGGCAGAACTGGTAGGGAGCAAGGCAGAATTGTTAGCTTAGCGGGAGTCCGACGCAAAGAAGCATGCCCAGATAGTCCTCTTAGAGCATGAGGCAAAGGAGCTCAGAGAGAAAGTGCAAGCTACCAGAGCTGAGGGGGAAGCCGACGGGGAGGCGAGGGGTCTCACAGAGGGTGAAGCGAAGGGAAGACTCGGATTTTTAAACTCAGACGAAGGTCTTCGCTTGATCCAATTAACCCGAGCGACCACGCGCCAGGCCTTTCTGGAATCGGTGGATCTGTACCGACTTTTGGTGCCTGAGGCTGAGGCTTATTATCTCTTTGGCGTGGATGCTCATGCCAAGTGGATATCAGAGAATCCTTCTCTACCCTTCGACCGAGAGGCACCTGTCCAGGGCGCATCCGAGCCTACTTCCTTCTCGCACGTTGCTGAGGGTGACCGGCTGCACATGCTAGATGACCTATCTTTTGCCGATCATATTCGCCAAGCTTTTTGCTCTTCCATCTCGACCTCTTCTCCTCCCCCCGAACAATCGTTGGCGATGGTTGCCACTAACTCTCCAACTTTCGCCAACCTGGGAGATTTGCAGGACTCCACCCGATTTGAGAAGAGCTTCGCTGAGGGATCCCAGACCCCGGAACAGTCATGAAGACCTGTCTGCCTTGTCTGTATTAGTTTTAGTATTATCGAGCAGACCTGCATGTTTATAGCCTGTGTGGCTGGTCTGTCTGTTATTTTTTTTTCTTGGGTGTCTTAATTTGTACTTGACTATTTCTTGCTTAGTGACAATTAATGCGTTTGTCATGTTGCAATTCTTGAGCTTTCTAGGGTTTCCTTAATATCCGGAAACCCTAGTACTTTTTGATTCCCCTTATGCGCCTTTGATTTTCAATATATATCCGCATACATGCTTTGTTCTCATTCCAATATCCTTTTGCAACATGTCTTCATCTCCTCTGATCAAAGAACTTAGTGCGGTGAAGAGAAAAAACATTTCTCTAGTTGTGGAGAAATTCAGGCTTTTCGACCAACTGGTCGCGCTCAAGGAGAAAGTCGGCTATCTCTATCGATTATTGGAAAGAAAACGTCAGAAGAAACGTTTCTACAAAAGAGAGTGGGCTGAACTTCGACAAGTGAACCGTCAACTCCAAGAGGAGAAGGCGGACTTGGTCGAGTCGGTAGGCCGCTTGACCACTGTCGCCGGTGAGGTTCCAACGCTCGCTGATCGCTCTGACAAATATCGCCGCCGCCTGCACGAAACGGAGCGTGAGCTCTGGCGAGTTCGGCGAGTTCTGGCTTCAGATCAGAGATCTTCTCGTAGCTAAATGTTTTAGCTTTATTTTTRGATGTTTTCTTTTGTAATCTCGCGTAATCAAAGTTGCCAACCTATTTCTGAAAGGGTGTGGGCAACCAGTATTTCTTGCAATAATATATGAGTTTCTTGAATTRCTCCTCTATTTCCTTAATCCCGCARATATGATAAAGTTAWKTGCTAGGGGCTTTACCCCTGAAGATTCTGTAGCTTAGTCCCATCTTAGCACATTCGTACACTTTTACTAGACGACAGGTCAGGCCTGTATACGTAGGTCGATTAATGTCTCTAATCACCCAGATCAGAAGATCCAGCTCATTGGTCCGGTCCCATACTGAAGCTGGGTAAAATGAAGGCTTTAAACTGTTCATCAAGAAAAAATTTAGGACGTCCATCCTTAGCCAATCCTGGCTTAAGCTGACAATCAGGTCAGGAAAATCTTAGGACGTCCGTCCTTAGCCAATCCTGGCTTAAACTGACAATCAGGTCAGGAAAATCTTTAGGACATCCGTCCTTAGCCAATCCTGGCTTAAGCTGACAATCAGGTCAGGAAAATCTTAGGACGTCCGTCCTTAGCCAATCCTGGCTTAAACTGACAATCAGGTCAGGAAAACTTTAGGACATCCGTCCTTAGCCAATCCTGGCTTAAGCTGACAATCAGGTCAGGAAAATCTTAAGATGTCCGTCCTTAGCCAATCCTGGCTTAAACCGACAATCAGGTCAGGAAAACTTTAGGACATCCGTCCTTAGCCAATCTTGGCTTAGGCTGACAATCAGGTCAGGAAAATCTCAAGACGTCCGTCCTTAGCCAATCCTGGCTTAAACTAACAGTCAGGTCAGGAAAACTTTAGGACATCCGTCCTTAGCCAATCCTGGCTTTTCTTGCGCGCCAAACTCTAATTTAGTTTCCCGCCTTTTTTCAAGCCCATCTGCGCGCCAAGTCAAAGTGATTTCCCGCCTTTTTCTTTCCTATATAATGGTGCCCCTCCAAGCTTATTTTCCTTACATCATGGCATCTTCGTCATCTCCTACCGTCTTTTCCACTGAGGAGCACATCCGATTGCTTCACAAGAAAGGTCGTCTGAAGGAAAAAAATCTCCGAATTACAAGCTCAACTGGAAGAACGTACAAAGAAATTGGCTAAGAAGAAGTCACAACTCCGTAGTGAACGACAGCGCCTTGAAAAAATCATCGCCGACTTGAAGAGGGAGAACGCGGAGCTGCATGTCGACTGGGACATCGCAGTGGAGGTGTCGGACCYGTTTCGTGTTCGGCTGTTGGAACACGAAGACGAGATCCAGCGGCTCCGTCAGCTTCTTGATTCTGCACCCCCATCCTAAGGCCGTGCTTTCGCCTTTTTTCATGATTGTAATTCGTGCCCTTATGACTGCGAATATTCTTGTGAGAATGTTTGCTTATGTATTTCTGCTGGCAGTTCTTTTAATTATTAATAAGCACTTTCGTTAATGATCTGGATGTGTCTCATTGCTTTCTTCCTYCTGTGAACCATAATTTCAAATGTAAATCTACTCAACTTAAACAAACATAAAGTCATTACAATTAAGTGTAAAATTTTCTTAAATTGGCAATGTTCCAAGCGCGGGGCAGTGTCGTGCCATCCAGCTCTTCCAACCTGTACGCGCCACCAGGCAAGGTCTGGGTAACTTTTACCGGTCCTCGCCAAGACCCTTCCAACTTTCCTTTAGCTTGCCCCAGATCAGACCGTCGTAAGACCAGATCTCCTACTCGGAATTGTCGTTTGGCCACAGTTTTATCATACGCTGCTTTTACCCTTCCTTTAATATGCTCCATTCGTAACGCAGCCTGTTCTCTTTTCTCCTCAATCAGGTCTAAAGCATCCTGCCTTAACAGCTCATTCTGTTCTTCATTAAAATTCTGGATCCGATGAGTTTTAAGGCTGACCTCTGCAGGCACTACGACATCCATACCATACACCAAACTAAAAGGGGTTTCACCCGTACTTTCTTTCGGATTCGTACGGTATGCCCATAACACYGAGCTCAGCTCTTCCACCCACTTTCCTCCAGATCTGTCCAGTCGCGACTTGATTCCTTGAATTAAAATGCGGTTAGTTACTTCAACCTGACCATTCTCTTGTGGGTGATATACAGCTGTGAAGTGTTGCTGAATGTTCATCTTGGCACACCAAGCCTTTATCTTGGCTCCTGCAAATTGGGTCCCATTATCTGACACCACTATTCTCGGTATACCGAAGCGACAGACCACATTCTTCCAAATGAAACTCATTACAACTTCCTCTGTTATTCTAGCGAGAGCCTCGGCCTCCACCCATTTACTGAAGTAGTCAATAGCCATGATCAAAAATCTTTTCTGAGTTGGGGCCATCGGGAATGGGCCAACCAGATCAATACCCCATTTCGCGAAAGGACAGGGGGAACTCATCACCATGAGCTCTTCCGCTGGTTGGTGGATTAGCGGGGCCATTTTCTGGCACTTTTCACATTTTCTAACGAAGTCCTCAGCTTCTTTTCTCAAGGAAGGCCAGAAATAACCTGCTCTTAATACTTTACTGGCTAGAGCTCTGGCCCCCATATGGTTGCCACAACAACCTTCGTGTATCTCTCGTAACACCAGCCCTCCTTCTGTTTGTGATAAGCACCTCAAAAGAGGCTGACCAAATCCTCTCTTAAATAACTCTCCCTTGATCAGGCAGAATCTAGCAGACCTGATCCGTATTCATTATGGAAACGGCAAAAGCGATCCGACCTTTCTTTTCTTGGCTTCTGCGAGTAAGTTTTGGGCCACTTGAGCTCTGGGTGACGCTCTATTGCTTGCAAAATTTCGCCCGGAGGTGTTACCAGAGGAGTATATTTATCAAATCGAGATCTACCCATTGACAGCTCTGGTTTGGGCTTTTTTGCCGCTACCCTGTCATCCCTGTCGTACTTCTCTCTCCTCTTCTCCCCTTCGTCTTTGAGCTTCAGAGCTTCTTCCAGATGGATATACTTTTCCGCTCTTTCCAAGAGCTCCCCTAATTTCAGAGCTGGCTTCACCACCAGTGACTGAAAGAAATTACCTCGTCTCAAACCTTGCGCCAGAGCATTTATCAACAGCTCTTCAGACGCAGAAGGCACTTCTAATTTGGCAGTTGTAAACCTGTTGATATAAGCACGGAGGCTCTCGCTCTCCTTTTGCTTGAAACTGAAAAGTTCCAGTGGCATTTTCTGGTATTTCTTGCAGCTTGTGAACTGGTGTAGAAAGGCTGAGCTGAACTCATCGAAATTGTTGATAGACCTCGGCGGCAGTTGACTAAACCAGAGCTGCGCTGATTTAGTGAAAGTCATCGGAAAGACCCGACACATGACAGCGTCCGAAAATTTATGCAGGGCTGCTGCAATCTCAAAGCGACTGAGGTGATCCCACGGGTCCGTGGTTCCATTGTACTCAAAGCCAAGGGAGCGATATGAAGCTGGCACATCATCTCGCATGACTTCCTCAGTAAATGGTGTGCCCCTTCTTGCTGTGGTCATCCCACCTGTCACCATTTTTCTCTTAAAACTCTCTTACTTCCTTTTGCAGACTCTGCATCTGCTCAGCCAGACCTGGATTAGTTTGGCCTGAAGTTTCGCTGTCAGAGGTGGAGAAGTGCTCTTCCCCATCACGCAAGGGAGCCTTATCCGCCTGCTGCCCCCGGAATGGCTCCGTTCCCGCCACCGGAACAGCCTGCGCTGGTGGTGTGTTGGATGGCGGCGTTGTCATCTCCGCGAACTTCTTCTCTGCTGCCGTCTCCACGGCTTTGCCGATCAACTCCGAGAGCTGCAGGAGGAAGGATTCATTGAATGAACCACCCGTGGCTGGCCCGGATTTACTGAGCGGGGCGGCGTAGCGCCCGGCGCGGCCCCTGTTGACGGCGCTGTCTCTCCTGACCTCGTCGCCGCCGTATCTGTCGATCTTGGCATCCCCCATGGCACGGCGGAACTAGGGGTTCCACCAAGCTCACCCACCAAGTTCCGTCGTAAACCGTCTGAAGCCATAAACAAAAAATCTCACGTCTTAACTTGATCGCCTTCCCACAGACGGCGCCAATTGTTTCACCCCAAAAAATGACCAATGTTAAGACTGCCTGAAGCCTTGAATACCTTCCTGATCTGCACCACAAAACAAGAGTTAGAAAGGACCACCGGTGATTTTCCGGTGGAAACCTCTCCGATGCTTAAGTCAGTAAGCGTTTGAGGTGTTTTCCAAGAAGAAAATAAGAAAGCCTCAGAAGAATGACATACCTCTCTCAGCCTTCAGGCTGATATATTTATAGCTTTCCTTAACAGGGACCCCAGCCGGGATCCAAGGAACACATGGCGTGAATTAAGGGCCTTTATCCAACAAATTCTGACAAGTGGTCCCACCTGTCTCTTTGTTGGGAATCTGAGAAACAGTTCTTTCTTTCCAGATCTTCTTTATTCCTCTTCCTCAATCCGACCTAGTCCACGATTCTCCGTCTTCTCTTTCCTCTAGCCCCTGCTGTTTAACAAGTTAACTCTTGCTAATACTAGGGAAGAGTTCTATCTTTCAAGGGATTCAACCAGGGCTTTTTACCCAGGGCAGGTTAATCCCACTTCCAGGGCTTCAACTGGAG
This sequence comes from Phtheirospermum japonicum, assembly GCA_014905375.1. Taxonomy (NCBI): domain Eukaryota; kingdom Viridiplantae; phylum Streptophyta; class Magnoliopsida; order Lamiales; family Orobanchaceae; genus Phtheirospermum; species Phtheirospermum japonicum. The sequence goes on along the minus strand of BMAC01000224.1, from coordinate 1,046,412 downwards.
GTAATCTCCGGATTTCTGGCGTTCTTGCAGATGACCAGGTCAGGGACCTCAAGGGGTAGCCATCCTTCCTCACATCTTGTTTTGCCAGGAGGACTAACTAGATCTTTTGTGGAGACGGAATCAGTCTAGCCTTCTCTTAAGTTGTAATTTTGGGTCAGAGCTACCCCAATCCAGGTTTGGAATATATCCGGTCCTATCATATATATATATATATATATATATATATATATATATACTATAGAAATTTGTATATATGTGGGTGCATGTATGCGTGAACTAAAGCAAGCAAGTGTGCGATTTGAAGAAGAAAGTTCTATTGTATCTGATACTTTCCTTTACTAATGAATATGATTAAAGATATGTATGAAGATATTTATCTGCCTAGAAATTATCATTCATAGTTTTCAACATTGTCTTTTGTTTTTAGGTGAAGGATAAGAATTAAACAGAATTTTATAAATTGATGTGTGTGTCGTGTATGTTTGTTTGTGATGTAAAGAAGAAAGACAATATACAAAATGGATAAAGTAATAAAATATTATCTATATTTATTAAAGCATGAATATCATTTTTCTTCATATATACAAGTATACAATATTAAACTTGATACCATAGTATTCGATTTCATGAAAGCTTTGATTTGAGAACAATATTAATGTATATAATAACAATCCGTTTTTAAATATGCTGTTATCAAACTTTTAATATTCATAAATCAGTATCTCAGTTTCAGAATATTACAAGATAATACTTGGACTTGTAAATATTTATTCTCATACTGTTGGAATTTAATAAAGAGGTGTGTGTGGCGTTATGCACCAGCCAGGCGGTACACCCGCTAGCTATTGGTAGCGATTTATGGAAGCCAATGGTTCGACATACTATCATCTACTTGATGATGATTATAGCATGAGAAAATAATTCAACATGAAAATCAAAGCGTCGTCAATATTTTGGACCGAAACTTGTTCATCTAACGATGATTTAACCATTTAAAGAGTCCTGATTATGACTCAATATTATATGGACAACCTTGCTCCTGAAGTAGCAATTAAATATTTATAATTTTAATTTATGCATTTTGTGGGTTAAATTACTATTTGTTGATTTTAAATTTTGTGATTTAAATATAGCAACACCTCCTATGTGATGATTTCAATTATCACAAGACGGAAGATTTTGTATATTTTCGCAATTTATACGCCAAGTGATGGGTAATACCATCAATTGGATAGGTCCTACTCCTGAAAAGGTAGTGATTAATCGTGCATCTAATTATAGTAATTTAAATTTTGCAATATAACCAGTGTGATGGGTTATACTCACACGAATGGCTAACAAGTCCTACTCTATAAGTAATTGATCAATTATTCGAATCCTACTCCTGAAATACAGTCGATTTAATATAAAATACTTTCTCCAGGATTATTGGATATTAGTGGAAAAAATTGAGCAAAGTGGTACTAGAAGCTATCACTAATAATTAAAGAAATTAATTACTCAATAAATCTCATATCGATAAGAAATATCACATATGGAGGAATCATATGAGGTCATATGATATAACTGTAAAATGCTCCTGAAGAATCATATGGGATCATATGATATATCAGTGATAAGATAAATGTATCATGTTAAGTACAATAAATTGTTGTTAATATAAATATTTACTAAACCCAAAGTTCAATAATATCAGTTTGGATAACTGAACTTATTATTTTGGTTTTAAATGTGTATTGAAATTGATATTTCAAATTGAAGAACCATAAGAATTCTTCAAATGCTTGGTGAATGAAATTATTAATCGATGTTATGAATGAATCTCTACAAATTTGGAAAGAATATGATATATATATATATATATATATATATATATATATGTATGTATATATATATAGGATTAGGTTCAAATGAGAACCATATCATTATATGTGAACCTAGAATCAATTATGGGCCTTAGATCTAATTAAATGGATGGATCAGATTTTTTGTGTATTTCCTTATTTGATTAAAAGCATTAGGATGTCATTATATATATGTGAACATATGATCAATTATGGACCTTAGATCTAATTAAATGGATGGATCAGATTTTTTGTGTATTTCCTTATTTGATTAAAAGCATTAGGATTGTATAATAAAAGCACTAGTTCGCAGGTTCGCATATAATGACATGGTTCTATTTGAACCCACCCCTATATATATATGGGTCCATTTTCCCCTCATTGTGTGCTACTAGATATTATGGATCCACTAGATAGTCACATGTGTATAATGACTCTTAAGCAGAAGTTTACTAGTTGAGTTGCTCATAGTAAGATCACAATTTCCAAATCAAATGATAAAGTTAGTAATATATATCCTAATAACTTGAACAGATCAATGAATGTCCCGTATGCACATACGTGTGGATATCAATTGAAAATTTATTCAAAGTTCTCTAGTTAATTTTTAATGTCGAGAATAATATGCAAGTTTTATGAACTCTCTCATTTGATACTGAGAATATTGATGTCGTACTAGCTGTATAGTTTACTTTTCTGAATTTTCTTGGCATGAGGGGAACATAAATAGTTGGTAGTAAATTATAAAGATATATTATCACAATTGAAATTTGAACTTGAAGTTCAAAGAAACAAGAAAGGTGGTTGATGATCTTATATACCAACTAAAGACCCTCGATAAATTAACAACGCCAGAAGCGTTAGTATTATTCAAATAGTATTTCCCCGAATATATGTGTCGAAAGAATGAAAATAGAGGTATATACTCTTGAAGAGTATATAGACATAACTATATTATATAAATCCTAAGGAAGGATTTATAATGAGATATTCCGATGAGTTACGTTGATATGGGGAAATGGAAGAAAACAAAATTGAAAAGTGTTGACACATTTTAAAAGACTAGCGGTGCGAACAATTACTGGTAATGACATATTAATCTGTCGAAAAATCTCGACATTAAGATATATGATCTTACAGTGGAAGTACGTAAGCTTGGTGAGATAAGACTAGAGCTCCTGAAGAGATTCAAAATATAATATTAATGCATGTAATGACTCAAAATATGGATATTGTTATGAAGAAATATCCATACGCTGTACTCTTTCCATGATTGTGAGTTTTATCCCAAGAAGGAGTTTTTCTCAAATAAGGTTTATAACAAGAAAAAATCACAACTATTATACGATCTCTAGAGGAGATTTTTGACATGTATTTCGAGTTGATCAAAATATAAACCTGATCATTACTATTGTGAATACCATTGATATCAGAAATACGAAGAGAATCGACTAATGTATACGATATTCATATTCATATACAAATTCCACAAGATGTGAAGTCAAATGGAGCAATTGAACTCTTTTTCCTACAATCAAGTTTTCTCCCCAAGATTTTCTTGGCAAGACACAAACGGATGCACCTATAAGAATGATCGGTACAAGGACGAGTAAATTTACGATTTCACATTTTTTCACATGAATACTCTCTCAAAAATTATAGGTTTGAGTGGGGAGCAACTTTATGCTTCTACATTGTTGAAATTTTATTGCACAAAGTTTTCCGTAGCAACATTATAATGCAACAGAATATGATCGGAACAAGCTTTACTACATTTAGTTTTGAAGTTTTTCCTTAATGGGTTTTTCTTCAAACTAGTTCATGAGACTTTTATCCAAATAGTTATTGAGTGTTATGAACCTCGCGAGCCACGCAAGAAATATTAAATTATGTGTGACGGACTATTTTATCTCTGATGAAATTATGTGATTACGATTATACCATTAGAAGTTTCCCTATAAATAATGCTTCAGTTATTAATGCAAAACAATGACACCATGGTGAGCTGATCACTTATGTTGGCAAGCTCGCCAGGTCGCATGGAGTGTATCCGATTGCTAATAGTTACACGCACCCGAGCCCGGTGAATTTCTTGACAAGAAAGGAAACAGAGGTTGCATTTAACACGCCAGGTCACATGGTGAGCTGATCACTTGTGTTGGCAAGCTCGCCAGGTCGCATGGAGTGTATCCGATTGCTAATAGTTACACGCACCCGAGCCCGGTGAATTTCTTGACAAGAAAGGAAACAGAGGTTTCATTTAACAAATCCCGTGTAGTATGGGTTGCAGTCGACAACAACAACAACAACAAAAAAAAAAAGGTTACAAAGTGTAAAAATGCCTACAGTACGGGTTGTAAAAAATAATTTTCCCAAAACATAATTAATATATTTTCTTTAATAGATAATTGATAAGTAACAATTTAAATATTTATTATTTTATATATTATGATAACATATACTTAACGTCCTAATTATGCGCGTATTTATCTTTATGCATGTCTTTGTTCATGCATCTTCTTTTGTTTATTATGTCTTTGTTCATGCATCTTGTATGTCTTTGTTCATTTCCTTTTCAACAAAAGAGATTTAGTAATTATTGTAAATCGATCAAAGCTTGACGAGTTTTAATACCATTGTCATCATTAATATTCTCGTATTATACTTCTCCCTCTCCTATATATAAAGTACATTTAAGAACACGAATTGTCAATAGATTAAATAATAAATTTCACTTCAAGAAAAATGACAAAGATAATGAATATAGTGGTGTGCGTAATTCTTTTGCACGCCGCCATGCCCGTATTCTCCTCTGCCATCGCTCAGCCAAACCTCGATTCCAGCCGGGCGACAAACAGAGTCTTGCCCCCACATCCCGCCGGCAGAAGAGCTCCCGACTTCCCATCCACCCCACATGGCAACGGCCGCCGATACCCACCCTTTGACCCACCCCCGCGGTAATTTTAGAGAGGATGATGTATCTGTATGGCCAACCAATAACTACACCACTTTGTGTGTTGTATTGCCAAAAACCTTTTGAGTTTGAGGTTCAACTCCCATCTTATCCCTCTCATGTTGGCATTTGTACTAAAAATAAATGGATATAATCTATATATATTTTGTGGAATACATTTTGTTTACTTTATTACGCTTTCGTGCGTGATATTTCCTGAACTTATATCACATTCTTTATTAAGCTAATTTGTAGTGAGTAAATCTCTGGATGCAAATATGTTTCCGGTGGTAGTTCGTAAGTGAAAATTGGGGTAAAGGTAACAATGAATGAAGAAATAATAATATATATATACGAGAATTAAGTCTGGTGCTTAAGAAAATATGATGTTGCCATAACATTATGGATCTTATTGGATTTATTATTTAAGTTATTATTATTATTATTATTTGCAAATTAATTAAATAAAAAAAACTAATTATTTTCTCCTTATTGTGTATGTGTGTGTATAATATTTGAATACATATAATTAAGATATTGTTTTAATAAAAATAAATATTTTCAAAATTGATGTAGTCAAATTAAATGTTATTTTATATAATTATGAATTGTAAAGAAATAAAGCAGAACAATTCATGGAAATTAATGACACAAGAAGATATTTTTGGACTGAATGTATAAAGCATGTTTCTTGATTTCTTAATCTATTGGAATACATGGCTCAGTCGATTACATCAATATATATTCTATATCATAGAACAGTGTAGAACCTAGGTATTGAAACCCTAGAGGTGTAGCTACACCACAATGACCTATAATACACTGGATCATAGCACATTGCACAGCCTGTCTTTATTTTGTCCTAGAAGCCATTGACTGGACCACTACTGCAGAAAGTAGATACAAAGGCGCCTCATCCACGGCGGTTCTGGAAAAACCGCCGTTAAATACTTTTTTACGGCGGTTTTCCAAAAAACCGCCATTAAATACTTTTTTACGGCGTTTTTCCAAAAAACCGCCGTTAAATCGGTCATTTAACGGCGGTTTTCATAAAACCGCCGTAGAATTGTACATTTTAACGGTGGTTTTTGTGAAAACCGACGTTAAAATTGAACTAATTAACGGCGGTTTTTAAGAAAGCGCCATGAATTAACAAGTATTCACAGCGGTTCCTTAAAAACCAACGTTAATTAGTTCATACGATAATTATTACGGTAGATTTAACGTCAGTTCTATTAGAACCGACGTGAATAAGATGACATTTAACGACGGTTTCATAGGAACCGCCGTAGAATAGTAAGCTGACATGTCACCGATACTCGTCCTTATCAAGCAAAAATTTTGGGCCGTTGATCAGTATCTGATCCAACGATATGAATTAAATATTAAACTAAAAAATATTAAATCAAAAAAATAATTAAATTAATAAATAACAAAAATAAACAATAAACTAAAAAAACCCTAATCTACTTTCACTCGTTTAGTCTATCCCTCTCTCCAGATTTCATCATCATCCGAATACGATGGCCATGTCTCGATTTCTCTCCCAATCCCTGCCCCATTCCTCTCCCCATTATCTGGCCACCGCCTTAATGAGCCATCACCGCCACCACTCCAGCAAAAGCCGCCGCGCGCAGCTTAACGAGGTGACGGAGATCGACCAGGCCTCCTCCTCGTCGGCCGATCCGGGGGGTGAGGCGGCCATCGAGATCATCGCACTTGGCATCAAAAGGATCGAGGATGCCATCCACAACATCATCGTTCGCCGCTCCGCACCGGATTGGCTCCCTTTCTCCCCGGGTCCTCGTACTGGGTCCCGCCCCGTGCCTCCGCCGTGCGCAGAAGCGGCGCCGCTTCCCAACACCACGCCGAAAGCATGATCGATGTCGTCGGAAAATTGGCTGCCTTGAGGGTGAAAAGGAACCAGGGGCTACCGCTTGATTTTCTGTCGGAAGATGAGAATAAGTCGTTTATTTCTACCAAGGGATGGCCCGCCTCTTCTTTTTACATCGAAGGTAATCGATTTGATCTCGATTCTGTTTTCGATCGAAATGGATATATGGAAAGATTGAAATTTGATCTGTAATTCTGATTCAGGCGTTTGGTGGGATTGTGAATTGGATTTGATGGATTGTGAATTTTGAATTAGTTTCTGAATATAATCTCTGTATTTCCCAATTCCGTCCAATTGAAACCTAATTTTTTTTTTTTTTTTTTTTGCAGAAGAAAAGGGTACATAGCAAGTAAAAATGATCAAGAAGAAATAACCCGTATAAGCAAGATGCATACACACTTGAACAAAAACACCTACAAAAAGTAAAGAAATGAAAAGAGAAGAAAGAACATATTGTTGTAGGAGTAGAGTATTTCAGCTGTTGTTGCTTCTCGCTAGGACATTAATGAGCTCCTTCTAACATTTCAACTTCAGTGGACTTCAGACCAAGTGTTTCTTCTGTAGGGCAACAACTGTTGGATGCTTTGGCTTCCATGAACCTGCTGCTACTGTCTGTGAAGGAGGGCTGCCTCTAAATTTACTACTAATACTTGCACGGCCAGCAGGTGTTGCTTCGATTGTCGCAGCGGACACATCCCTTGATTGGGGCAATGCAGACGAAACTCTTGAAGTTCGCCATACTCTTTGTGGATCCCAGGCATAAGATTGTCGGCCCACGATACAAAGGCGGTTCAAAAATAAGGTGGGGTGGAGGTACTTATTTTATTTTCTAGGAGCTTATAAGCTCCTAAAGGGTTTATTTTTGCATCTTATAAGCTCTTTTAAAATTATTATTATTATTATTTATTATTATTATTATTATTATTATTATTATTTGTCAAGGCAGATTGTGCATCCTGCAGACTTATGTTTCAAGCTTCCTGACAATGTGAGTTTGGAGGATGGGGCAATGTGCGAACCGTTGAGTGTTGGGGTTCACGCGTGTCGACGGGTGAATATGGGTCCCGAGACCAATGTGTTGGTGATGGGAGATGGACCTATAGGGCTTGTAGCAATGTTTGCGGCTCGTGCTTTTGGATCCCCAAGGATAGTGATTGTGGATGTTGACGATCACTGTCTATCAGTTGCCAAGGAGCTTGGAGCTGACGAGGCTGTCAAAGGTTTCACATATGTAGGCTATGTTTTCTTGTTAAATAAAGACTGGATTTTTTTTATTGATGTTTTTGTTCAAGATTAGTTTATTATTATTATTATTATTATTATTATTATTGTTATTATTATATATTTATTTTTAAATTTGTTTGTTTGTTTGTAGCATGAATTCTTGTTGATGGGATTTTATGATTTTAATCTTCAAGAATTCTTGTTTGTTTGTAGCAAGTTATTGTAAACAATTGCCATAACTTGGAGAGTTTTTGGAAAACTTGGCATGCCTCGTTCAAAAATAGCTTGCTCGGTATAATTCTTCAATTCTCATGTTTCAATTTAATCATACTATTTATTATCGAATTGTGTGGTAATGATTACTCAGTGTTTCATTAAGTATGTTTATATCAGTTGAAGGTCTCAAAAAAAAAAAAAAGCTGTTGAATGTATGTGTCGTCTTCATGTTTGTTGCTGTGACTTTTGCACAGACAATGTCATCCTTCCTTTACTTGATATATAGCTTGTTTTGTCGATTTCAGGAAGCTTCTTTCTTGGGCATGGTTGACATGTATATTTCTTTTTTGTTTCCTTCTCATCTTGTTTTGCTTTTTCTGCAAGTTGACCCTTCATTGGTTCATATTAGGGGATATTGTTTGTAATTCGGAATATATTTTGAATTCCTTCTTGAAAGAGATTCGTTTTAGGAAAACACACAATAGAATAAGAGTTCGAGAATGTCGAGAGATGGTTGAAAGAGCTTCGAGACCACACGGACCAGAATATTGTGATCATGCTTGTCGGCAACAAGGCAGATTTATGCCACCTCTGTGCCGTCTCGAAACATCTATTTTTGCTGGATGATTGATGTTATCTGAGCTCTAGTGCTTTACTTAATTGTTAAGTACGTATTTCGTCTCAGTTGAAATCCTCGGCCTGTAATGCATCTGTGCTATGCTTTCAAATGCAGGTGTCAATTGCATTCACAAAAGCTTTTGGTCTCTCGCTTTAATATCCCTTACTATGAATCCAAGAACCTATGAGGCATCTAGGAGGTCCAGAAATATTCAGGGGGAGGCCCAAACTGGATCCTTATTGCAGGGAGTTCTTTGCTGAGTACATTGTCTGTTCGCCTCGGTTGTAAGCTTAAGCAGGTTTTTGATTCTAAACAACGAGATAATAGTAGCCGAAGTTTAAAAGGTGTGCCAATGCATATTGATATATGGGGCTTATGTTGGAATTTTATCATTATACTAATTGAGTTTTTTTTGGTTTTGTTTTCTTTTTAGATAGTAAGCTTTGTGTACATTATTATGTAACTTTAGTCTTTGCTGAAGTTTCAGACTTTGGTTAATGTTATAGCCTTTGGTAATATTAATCAATTGAGATGGTTGACATATTTGTAGATGGAATAG
>BMAC01000224.1:990266-1036836 GCA_014905375.1 Phtheirospermum japonicum | reverse complement strand
GGGCATGTGAATCACCAGATGAAAACAAAGCAGCAAAGCTGGACAAAAAGAAGGAGAAAGCTGGTGGACGTGTGCAGTCATAATGTCAGCAATTTGATCCCAAGCCGGCACATGTTGTACCAGAATCTGGATACCAGTAATGGTCATGACTTGCTTCTGATCCTGCAGATCCAAGGCTAGCAACATTAGCCATTGGAATGTTGCTCCCTGTCTGATTCGTTTGCTGATTTTTCTCTCCACTGTTGCCTTGATAGTTTTTGAATCAAATCTTTAGTAGCATCTATCAGCTGTGTGGTTGTTGTAGCCACAAATTTGACATCTTGCTCTGTTGTTACCAAACCTACCCCCTCTTCCTCTGAAGCCATTTCCTCTTCCCGAATAACTTCTGCCTCCTCTTGCTGAAAACTGATCCCTATTACCTTGATGTTGATAGGAACCTCTTCCTCTACCTCTTCTTGATCCAAATCTTGATCCTTGAGTAGTCAGATTAGCACTAAACTGTGTGCCATCATTGAAACTGTCCATTCCTTCCAATCTACTTTCAAAACTCAGTAATATGGCATAAGCCTCAGCCATAGTGAACTTTTCACCCCTTGTGGTAAGTGAACAATCAAAGGGTTGTACTCAAGCCCTAATCCATTCAAGAGATACATTATTTGATCACTCTCAGCAATTTTTTCACCAATAGAGCTAAGCATATCACAGACAGTTTTAACTTTTCCAAAGTACTCTCTTATTTGCAGATTTCCCTTTTTAGTAGATTGCAATTGAAGTTTCAGTTGCATAATCTTAGCTCTGTTGTGGCTAGCAAAACTAGTCTTTAAACAGTCCCAAATCTCCTTAGCATTATTGAGCCCCACAGTAGTAACAAGTATGCTTTCAGTCAAAGAAGATAAAAGCCAAGAAACAATAAGTTGATCCTGTTTCATCCATTTAATAAATTGTGGATTAATCATACCTTCTTGGGTAAATTTGTCTGGGGTAGGCTGTTGACCGTTGATAAAACCTTCTAATCCATAGCCACGGATGGCTGCAGTAACTTGTTGTTCCCAAAGTAAAAAATTACTGTCATTAAGCTTAATGCTGACCAGTTGACTTTATAGCTGGACAATCTCAGAATTCTGAAAAGATGCATGTGATCCATCTGCCATTCTTGCATCTCCTGTCGCCATCAATTAAAGAAAACAAAAGCTTGATAGTGATGGATCAGAGCCTAGGCTCTGATACCATGTAAAGAAACAAAGCAGAACAATTCATGGATATTAATGACACAAGAAGATATTTTTGGACTAAAGGTATAATGCATGTTTCTTGATTTCTTAATCTGTTGGAATACATAGCTCAGTCGATTACATCAATATATATACTATATCATAGAACATTCTAGAATCTAGGTATTGAAACCCTAGAGGTGTAGCTACACCACAATGACCTATAATACACTGGATCATAGCACATTGCACAGCCTGTCTTTATTTTGTCCTATGCACACGTCCACCAGCTTTCTCCTTCTTTTTGTCCAGCTGTGCTGCTTTGTTATCATCTGGTGATTCACATGCCCATGTGGCATTATTTGCTGATCTGTCCAGTTGTGTTGAGGTGCCAGCTGAGGTGCCATTGTTAATATGAATAACTAGCCTAAGTGACGTTGTAGATGTTTTATTTGTTTATGATTTATTCATGTAAACTTACTGCGCTTAATTGAAGATTTATAGATTCTAAACTTATTTGTTGATTTTAGATATTCTATTTGTTTTAACTTCAATTGTTTTTTCATTTATATTTTTACAGGTATAAAACGAACAGGTTAATATAAAAAATTGAAAATACCGTAATTAGCTAAGATATAATTCTCAGTAATTACCGAGGAACGTCTATTTGTCAGCAATTTCAGTTCCCTAACAATAGCTGTTTGAGATTTAGTATATCAAATATAAAACCTGATACTAAATTTTGACAAATTAATGTTATTTGTAAAGTTTGAGAACGTGAATTTAATGTAGTTAACACTTTGTTTATAAACTTAAAAAAGTCCTTTATGGTCTTAAGCAAGCCTTGGGAGTTTGGTATGATAGACCGACTCACTTTTTACTTCAAATGAATTTTAAACATTGTAAAGTTGGTAAAACCTTGTTTATAATGAAAAACAAGCATGCCATTTTGATTGCTCAAATTTATATAGATGATATTGTGTTTGGTTCTACGAGTGATAAGATGCTTAGAGAATTTGTGAAGATCATGTCTACTACTTTTGTAATGAGTATGGAAGGCGAAGTATCGTTCTTTTTAGGTTTGAAAATTAAGTAGTTTGTTGATGGACCTTTATGTCACAAGCTAAATATGCTAAAAACATTGTTTAACGTTTTGGTCTAAATAGTGAAGCACATGAAAACCCCTATGGGTTTAAGTCAAAAATTGTCTAGAGATGATGTTGTTGAGGGTGTAGACCACACGCTGTATAGGAGTATGATAGATAGCTTATTATATTTAACTAGTCGTCGACCTGATATCATGTATAGTGTGTGTTTGTGTGCTCATTATCAGGCAAATTCGAAAGTTACTAACTTAAAATCTTAAACGAATTATTCGATATGTTGCTGGTACTTGTCATCTAGGGATTTGATATACTAATAATACTAACACCACGCTTGTAAGGTATATTAATTCTGATTGAGCTGGTAATGTGGATGATAGAAAGAGTACTATTGAGAGTTTTTTTTTTCTCTAGAAAATAACCTTATGTCTTAGTATAGTTCAAAACAGAATTGTGCTTCCTTATTCACATTTGAAGTTGAATATATAGTTGTTGGTATTGCGTGTGCTCAGTTATTTTAGATGAAATAAATTATTGAAGACTACGGTCTACATAGTGATGATTTAACTATTATTTGCGACAACTCGAGTGCGATTGATATCTTAAGAAATTTGGTTCAAAACTCTCGCACAAAACACATACACAACATGCATTACTTCATCTAAGATTTGGTCGAGAGAAATGTTATTCGTATTCAGCACATTGAAACAAAAAATCAGCATGCATGCATTTTCACCAAAGCATTAGACTTCGAGGGGTTTACAAGTTACGAAAATCTCTCGGCTTATGTGTTGTTTAAATTGTGTTACTAAAAATATTGTAGCATCATTAAACACATCAGTTGCAACATACTTTGTGCAATATACATTTTTCTAATTCTTCTAATATTATAGTTTTGCAAGATTCACTAGTGTAGAAACTGCATATGTAGAAGGGTAATTCTGCCTATCCAAAATGCCTTTCCGTGTCTTCTGTAGTGACATAGTTCTAGAAAGTTTGTACTTTCCAGAACGCCTTTTCTTACCCTTCTGGATTGGCAGACATTCTAGAAGGGGAAAAAAGGCGTTCTAGAAAATAAGTTTTCTGTTTTAGAACACTACCATCCCATGTTGATCTGCCACTTTTCAGGACGGTTTTTTGAAATTACCGTTCTGGAAATTTATACTTTCCATATTGATTTTTCAAAATGACGTTCTGGAAAGAGATACTTTCCAGAACAATATTTTATAAAATAACGATCTGGAAAGTTATATTTTCGGAACGATTATTAGAAAAGACATTCTAGAAAGTATCACTTTCCAGAATAGTATTTAGAAAAGACGTTCTGGAAAAGTCCATTTTCTAGAACGAATTTTCAAAAATCCATTCTCAAAAGTCTATTTTCCTATAACGGTTTTACAAAAGTTACCTTCTAGAAAGTTAAGAAAAAAAAATGAAATGAAAGCTCAAAATCACTAATAATAAATATTGTGATTATATTAATTATATCACCAAAATAATACACCAAAATTCTCAACTGCAACATGTTTTTTCCAAAATGTGGAGACGAAGGAGTTTGAAGGTTTAAAAACTTACCCTTGTGAGTAATCTTTCGCACAAACGTGCATTTCTCCTTTTTTTTTTTTTTTTTTTTTTTTTACAGAAAGTCCTAACCATCCAAAAAGGGATGAAGTTTTGCTAATCCAAATCAATGATCTATGATCTTAGGAGATATTTATACTTTCTGTTGCTGATAAAGTAGAGATATTATTACTCCCACACACAAAATACAAAATCTGCAATCTTAAAATGACTAGGTATTAACTGAGTTAAGAATTTTCAAGTTATTGACTTTGCCGACGAATGTCAAGCCAGATGTCGCCACACTAGGGGCAACTCCTTGTTGCAGTCATGAACTTGTATGTAATCTTTATCTTATTAGGCTCATTCATTTTAGACATAATTTAGAAAATAAATGTTTGGTGAAACTTGTCAGTATGGTTTCAATATATATGTGGAATGTTTGATCAAGTTGAATCTCTTGTGCTGAATAATCTTACGGTTAATAATCACTTTCTTTGATATTTTATTTATTTTCTTAAGTTTATTTCTTACCTTAATTAAATATGTTTAGGTTACATTTTTTTTGGCTTAGTTGTGGGTTAGTGGTGTGTGTGTGTGTGTGTATGCGTACAACAAAAAAAAATAGCTGATTAATGAGAAATTTTTCATGTGATCCCTTGATTTTATCGAGGGAAAAACCAATGAAATATAAAACCAAGGGAATATCCCATGGAAAAAAGTCCCTCGGTTTTTCCCTTGTTTCATCGGCACCTGCTACCACTATTTTCAAGAGATATATCGAGGCAATTCTGATGGAATTCTATACTGAGGGAATATGTCCCTCGGTTATACAAGACTTAATTAAAAAAATAAAATAAAATTAGAAATCAGAATTTAATGTTGTCATATTGGATAAGTCTGCTGTAGAGATTAACTATTCGTTCCATACTCAGGTAACTGATCAAGCGTTAAAAACAAGGAACGATGATTGTAACAATGAGCTCAGAGATCGAGAATTCGAAGCACGAGAAATCGAATGTTGTTAAGACGATTGAGGAATTGATTGAGACTAATAAAATCATCGATAAGTTGAGGCTTAAGAAGTTGGAGTCTGATAAGTTAGCTGAAGTGTACAAAGCCGGGTTAGAGAATTTAGAAAACGACGTGGGCAAGCTCACTACTCACAATAATATCCACCAAACGCAAATAGTCCATCGGCCTTTCCCATGCATGTACAATATATATTTTTTTATATACATTTTTTTAATTATCCAATTAGATACGGTCAAATTAAACAAATCTTCACTACAAATACACATAGATTATTTTCTTATATATATACATTTTATTAATTACCCAATTAGATACGATCAGATTAAACGAATTAAACGAGTCGTAAATACCTATTGTTTTTACTATATTAATCATACATGATTTCACTGGGAATATATTTTCAAGGTAATTATTACTTTTTTGAAAATATATTTCTGAAAAGCCGTCCATATTGCACAAGTTCGTTCAATTATAAAACCCTAGGAAAACAGAGACTTGATCCATATTCTAATTTAAACAGCATAACCAATATATTTGTATATTTACACAAGGTCAAATCCAAACTAACATCAAATAAATATTGAGTTTTTGAAATATTCTTAGAATGACATAAGATCACTTCCAATATGAATAGCTTGATTGGTTCAAATAAACTACTAATATTTGTTTTTTACTTTGTAAAAAGGGAGATATTTAAGGGATTGCAACTACAAATTAATATTTGTGTTTCTTTGTAAAAGTGATTTTCCCCCCCTTGATATAGTATATATTTATGGTTATTTTAGAAAAGGGGGAGAAGTTTAAGGAGAATTTAAATTAGACCATGTATAGGAGAGAGAGGGAGGGAGATTGATTTTTGAAATTTATTCACAATTATAAATTAGGTATTTTTGAGATTATGATAGGTTATTTTGATATACACTACGCCAAACAAGCATTCAGATAGCGCTTTAAGTTACTAGTGCTATCTGAAAAAATTCGGGACTTTTATACAGCGCTTTATTAAGTATGCGCTATCTAAAACATATTATATATTCACTATGCATAGCGCTTTTAATGTCAAGCGCTATCTGAGGGCCGACAGATTTTTGAAAGAGCGATTTATATGGGAAGCGCTATGCGGACAACTGCTTTCTATATAGTGCTTAAAATATGAAGTGCTGTCTAGAAAATTATTCAGTACTCCCTCCGTCCCGAAAAGATGGTCTTACGGTTGGTTTCACACAGGTTAAGAAATCGGTAGTTTATATAGTTAGGATAATAATTGAAATAATATTTTCCGATTTTACCCTTTAATTTAAAATAATATTAATTAATAATCCAGTTAAGTGATCTTGGAAAGTACATCAGTCAACTTGAAATATAAAGTTTTTTTCATTAATCCTTCGTTTACCAATAAAAAAACTAAAGTAGTGTATTCAGTAGAATATTGAAAGGTTCTTTTATCAAAACACTTAGTTTACCAAGTAAAATTARTACTGTAACAYAGTAGTTGATGAGKTGGTATTTCAAAGCCATCCATGCGCATGAATTTTTTGAAATTTCACCAACAAGAATGAAATGAAATTTGAAACACCCGCCAAGGCGCCAACAAATGTAAAATTCAACAAAGTTCATTGTTATAAATAGAAACAAATAAAGGAGTTGAACACAACCAAACCATTAAACGAYACTAAAGCYAAAAGAAAAAAAATACTTCAATGATAGACATTGATCTTAATCAATGTGTTCCAGAACAAGATATGGATGGAATTSATCTTAATCATCCAAATGTTGCTGCTGATAACTCGTCGTCGGACGGGCCGCAAAACCCAACATTGGGTTTTCAGGTGGTAAACATCTCAACAATGGAACCTCCTGGCATTGATTCCGATGAGTTCGTAACTGGTACAAGTCCCACTACAGCTTCATTGGCAGAAAATATTCATCGCGGAACCAAAAAAAAAAATCTCACATCCGAAAAAAAAAGGGCCATTCTATCAATGTTGCTTGAAGAAAGCAACAAGGGAGAGTTAGTAAAAGGATCTATTACAAAGGTATCAAACTTATTTTCCGTATCTACTCGCTCAGTTTCTCGTGTTTGGCAAGAAGCAAAAGATTATCGCAACACAATTGGAGACTACAGGCCTGAGTTTCATTCTAAACTTAAAAACAAGGTGGGTCGTAATAGAGTCTTAGTGGACATAGAAAAAATGAAARYCGTCGCAATTCGTCGACGAACAAATATAAGATCATTYTCGATGGCTATTGATGCTTCCAAGTCAACTGTACATAGAAGAGTTAAAGAGGGGCTATTAAGTCACATTCAAATTCTGTTAAACCATATTTGACAGAGAACAACAAGAAGACAAGGCTGGAGTTTTGCTTGTCAATGATTAATACAGGTATTATTGCAACTGAGCCTACTTTCGTTAACATGTATAATCAGATACACATCGATGAAAAGTGGTTCTACATGACTAAAACTTCAAATAAGTATTACCTTCATCCTGATGAGCCAGAACCTTATCGTACGTGTAAAAGCAAAAGATTCATTACCAYAATTATGTTCTTAGCCGCTGTTGCTCGCCCCCACTATGACGTATCCACTAATGCACATTTTGATGGAAAAATCGGAATATGGCCTTTTGTATTTAAGGAAGCAGCAAAGAGAAATAGTAAAAATCGGGCAGCGGGAACATTGGAGACAAAAGCAATTGTGTCAGTTACTAAAGATGTTATTCGATCTTGCTTAATCGAAAAAGTGTTGCCAATGATCAAWGAAAAATGGCCAGRTTCAAGATCCAAGACTATATTCATACAACAAGACAATGCAAAGCCTCATTTGGATAAAAATGATCCTGAATTTGTAGCAGCGGCAACGGGAGATGGGTATGATATTCGTTTGTGTTGCCAACCTCCCAACAGTCCTGATTTAAACGTCTTGGATCTTGGATTTTTTAGAGCGATCGATGTCATTCAACATCAAGAGGCCCCATCAACAATTGATGAGTTTGTGTTAGTTGTGGAAAAGGCATATGAAATCTTCCCCTCGGAAAACTTAAATAATGTCTTCTTGACATTAAAATCTTGTATGGTTGAGGTTATGAAAGAATTAGGTGGAAACAAGTACAAGATACCACACATGAATAAAAAAAAATTGATTAGGAATGAAAAGCTGCCGGAGTGTATTCACTTTCACTCTCAAATATTGAATGAGGCAAAGGCAGCTTTGAGAAGCTAGCTTAATTATTCATTAGATGATCAAATGACATCATTTCATTTTACATAACATTTGAGGTCTTAGAAAAAATCGGGGAGATAGATTTTAAGCATTTGATCAACAACAAGTCTTATTTCTTGAGCTGGAGAAATATACCCTTCATCTTCCGGTGGAAAATTCAAGTCGAGTAATCGTTTTGCTTTTTTGGCACCATGGCATGTTAAATCAACCGGCTTAGTCGGTGTAGAAATATCATCATCTTCGTTCGGCGGAAAAATATAGTTTGAGAGTGGTTTCTCCATTTTCTTTTTTTGGTTACCATGGTTGATCCTTTTCATCAACATCCCAATTTATTGATGCCAACTTTTTTTTTTAAAAATTTTCCCGAGAAAAAAAAATCCTTTCAACTTCTTAGAATTAAGGAAATTGAGAACCTGCTGCATGTATCTCACCCCTCTTAGATATGGTAGCAGCAAATCCTCTGAACTTTGAAATTAAAGAAATTGAGAACTGTGCATACATGCATACAGTTTTAATTGAACGGACTAATTAAAAAATCTGAGTGCTGGTATAAATTCCTAAAGACCATGAAAAATGAATCATGCATGCATGCATGCAGTTATGTTTGTTGAAAAAAATGAACAATAAATTCGGTTAAGTGATGATATAAATTTTTAAAGTATGAATCGGCCAACAACCCGTAGAATTCAGCTAAATGATGATATAAATTCATAAATGAACAATCTAGATAATTAATATTAATTAGTGTTTCAAAATATTAATTAGGGGTAGAGATGGAAATGAAAAATTAAAGAGATATTAAATATAGTAACTGGACTATCTTTTTGGGACGGATAAAAAAGTAATACTGGACTATCTTTTTGGGACGGAAGGAGTATTAAATATCAATTTAATAAAGAAGCGTTGTCTAATTATTTTTATTAAATATCGTTTTGGTTACAAAGCGCTATCTGATTTCAATTATAAACAATAACGCTTCTTGCGATAAGCGATCTCCCACACCTGAAAATTTATACATAATAGCGCTTAAATGTTATGTGAATATGTACATCTATTGAAAAAAATTCGGCAAAGACTTTATCCCTATCCCTCGCAGAGTCCCGTTTCCTCCACCGCTAGCCACCGCCGCCGCAAGCCTTAAATTTTGGTAAGATTTGTCTCTCCCCCTCCCATCTCTCCTTTTCTCTATTCCTCCCTCCATCTCTCTCTCAATATGTATTGCACTTGCAGCTCCCCGTGGCTCGCTGCTCTGAAGAAATAGTTGGCGACCCAGTTGGAAAAATTGGTTCTGCTCCTAACAAATTCTCACCCTTTGTCGATAATCGAAGGTGAGAAATACCGCTTTAGATTCTATAGTCAAAATCTCTTCCCCTTAATCAATAAGTGCCGGTGGTTTTGGTGGGCCACCGATAAGTGTTGGATTTGATAGAAAGCCGCCGCGGGAATTGTCCGCCTCTCTCCCTCTCTACTTCTCCTTTCAATTTATCCCTCGCCTCTCAATTCATAATCCGTTAGTCAGGATAATGAAAGCCCTTAATTCGAGAGTTCGATGGAGAAATCTTCTTCCGAACCAGCAGGTTTTCCGATTGAGTCGGCCGAGGAAGAGGGCGGATGCTTTGAAAGGCTAGATGGAGGTTTAGAAATTGGGGATTCAGAAATTCAGAAACTCGGGCCGTCTTTAAAGAAATGATTCCTAGCCTTCAAACCCTATCATCTCCTTCCTCGCTCGCGCTCCACAATCAGCTTCTCTCTGGTACTAATTATTATTATTATTATTCTTTTTCTTTTCGACTTCTTGGAGAATTAAAGTAACCATCATTTATCATCAGTGTTTGTTTGTTTTAATTAGCATTTATCTACTCAGGTCACTTTTTTTTTCTCTGTTTTATTTTCTTTCGTGTTGCTTCCTAACACTTAGATACTCGGGTTATATTAGTCTTTCTCAGTCGTTGATGAAGTATAAGTACCTACGATAATTTATTGGTTAATTTGTTTTGCCTTTGGCATTCTGAATCAATACAGACCTTCCAGGAGTCTTTATTGGCAGCTGGAGCTGGAATTTCGTTGGTGGATGCAGTGGTGATGTCTCAGTTCTAAGACGCTAGTCACTTAAGTGATGATCTTTCTTGTCACACTTTTTTTTTGAAATTTTTTTCCTAACCTGTATAAATGCAGGTTGCAGCATCAAAAGTGAAGAAACAACCACCAGTCGGTTTTGCTTTGGTACGGCCACCAGGTCACCATGCTGTCCCGACTGGACCCATGGGATTTTGTGTGTTTGGGAACGTGGCTATTGCTGCTCGTTATGCTCAACGTGCACATGGGTTGAGGCGCGTGTTTATCATTGATTTTGACGTACACCATGGGAATGGAACCAATGATGCCTTCTATGATGACCCTGATATATATTATCTTTCCACTCACCAAGTAAGCCCCATTCTATGGTTCCCCTAAGCTACATTTTGTGGTGCATTCTGTTGTTGTTCTGACAACATTCTTGGAAACAATTTGGCCCGACTTTGAAATTTTAACTATCTGACATGAGTCGCATGACCATTTGGCTAGCCGGATAACATATTTTGGTTATCAACTAATAGCTAGCCTTGTTATCTCAAGGTTAAGGATTTTTTATTGCTTGTTCATGAGGCATATCTTATAGATGGTTTTAACGTTGCACTGGATAATTTCTTAAGAAATGAGAGAGAGTATTTTGGGTTCTTTGATTGTGAATTTAATGTTGACAAAAAAGCTTTTGTACACCCGCCTAATGGAGTACTTGTGTTAGGCAGGCCACAAATTTTAGTTTTTTAGTTTATTAGGGTTCTTTTTTTTTTTTTTTAGTTTAGTTTTTATCAGGGTTTTCCATTTTATTTTTTTTATAGGTTTTTAGTATTTTCCCCCATTTTTAAGGCTTTTCTTTTAAATTAGATTACATGCACTTATGTTTTATACTTGATGTAGGATGGAAGCTATCCAGGTACTGGTAATATAAATCAGATAGGTAGTGGAGATGGTGAAGGATTGACGTTGAATCTGCCTTTACCAGGAGGATCAGGTGATAAAGCCATGCGAAGCGTCTTTGATGAAGTCATTGTACCAAGTGCTCAGAGGTTTAAGCCCGATATAATTTTTATTTCAGCTGGGTAAGGGCTGCAGTAACTTGTACTTTATGATAAACCAATAATTCTTCTTTTCTTGATTGCCCTTGTGACATATTTGCTTTAGAAGCTTATGCAATCAAGGCGCCTGGAGTGAAGAATGATTATTACTACTTTAATGAGCTCACTTTTGAGCTTTGGTACTCCTTTGTTACTATTGTTTTTATTTTATTTTTATGTTTTGTAATGATTGTTAATTAAGATTTTTTGTTTTAAACTTGGAGTTGAATTTGGTAAGTATAATAATTTGTTCATCAGCTCCAATGGAAAATTTTAGAGAAAGCCAATTGCCTTATATTAACATTGGGTTTGTGATGGTGATGGGTAATTACAGGAAATTGTGCATATTAATTAAATCAACTGTTCAATATTTTTCATTTTTTTAAAACTAAAAACAGCTACATCCTGATGAGAAAGAAACTATAGCCATTTAGTTTTCATTCAACAATCGTTGGATTAGGTTTATATGTTATTTTATTATATTTGAAATGCTTCACAGGAGATTCGTATCTAGTTGCTGGCACAGATGGAGTTGGAACCAAACTTAAGCTGGCTTTTGAGACTGGAATTCACGAAACAATCATTTATTAATAATGCGGGTGAGTAATTGCAATTTTTTTTTATCAGGTTGCCATGAGTGTTAATGACATTGTGACATCAGGAGCAAAACCTTTGTTTTTCCTTGATTACTTCGCCACTAGCCGTCTTGATGTTGACCTTGCCGAAAAGGTATTGAAGTGTATCTATCCTCATTTTTTAAGTTTTTTTTCTTCAATTGTCAGAAAAAATAGTTACGGTTTTATATATTTTGGATTAAATCAGCTTATTATCTATGAGTGCAGGTCATCAAAGGCATCGTTGATGGTTGCCAACAATCTGAGTGCTCTCTTCTTGGAGGAGAGGTACTTGTGGCGATTAAAAATAAAATAAAATTATTTATCTGCTCGTTTCTGTAAACATAGTGCTATTTAAAAATGCAAGTGTAGCACAATTTGATATTGCATTCAGTGACAGAGCTATAGCCCCGTAACCCTTTTTTTTCTAACGCAATGATATTTAAAATTGCTTTAGAAATGGCTGAATATATTATAATATCCTGATCTTTATTCGAAATATGTCTTATTTGATCCATCAATATTTTATTGTTGGTTGTACCTTTTTATGTAATTTTAAATTGTTCCAGTTGAGTTTATGCCCTAATGTGTGTGCATTAGATCTTTTGTTAGTTTATACTTTCCAATCATTCTATTTTCCGTTTCTTAAAAAGTGATTCTGATAGTTGGTTGGTTATGCCAAATGTGCAGAAACCTGATATGGCCGGAATGGGTGAGTTACAAAAGCTTCGCGTTGGCTTGGTTGATTTCAGAAGATATAGTTTTCATTTTTACTTGATACTTAGAACTGGCTTAACTACAGGTTGTAACCCTCTAAATTCTCATTATTAATTTTATTTTGTTGCAACTATACGAAGGGACTAAGTCTGTGATATTACGATGAGCGTGAATGGTATAGTATTCATTTCTAGCATTTAATGTTTTATACTTAGCAATAAACACATTTTTTACTTAGATATGTTGTGTGGATACTCCTTATACAGGTTTTATCAAGTGGTGATAGATACGAGGATAATTGCCCAACAAATAGTCACAGAAATCGATGTTAGAATTTGATATTCATGTTGATGTTTTGGCATAGATACTTATAACATAAGTTAGATTGTTTTGGATTCATCGTGACGATTTGGGGGTATGTCATACATTTAGTGGATTATTTGCAGTACATGATTTGTTGAGGTTTTGTTTATATGATCGGTTTTATATTTTTCATAATTAACTGCAGGTTGTAGGTTGTGTGGTGTGATGAACAGAAACTTGAAAAGCATATATATAATATACATAGCGCTTATTTAATTAAGTGTTGTATGAGAAAAGCACTCAGATAGCGTTTTTATTGTGTATGCACTATAAAATAATAAATATTAGATAGCACTTATATATGTAAGCGCTATAAGAAAATAAACAATAGATACGCTTTTTTGTAGTGCTATAATAAAAGAGTATTCAAATAGCGCTTCTAAAAATCACTGCTATGCGAAATAACTGTCAGATAGCGCTTATTTGAGTAAGTGCTATACAATACTAATGTTTAATAGCGCTTTTCTGTGTGGTGGGCGTTATGGAAGATGCTTGTACGATAGCGTTTTCTACTAAAGCGCTATCTAAGTATACCATTAGATAGCGTTTTCTACTAAAGCGCTATCTAAGTATACCATTAGATAGCGCCTTTAGAAGCGCTATCGTAAGTAACAGATACTCAGATAGCGCAAACACAGATAGCGCTTCAAAGCGCTATCTAAAGAAGAAAATAAGCGCTATCTAAACAGCATAACCAATATATTTGTATTTTTACACAAGGTCAAATCCAGATTAACATCAAATAAATATTGAGTTTTTGAAACATTATTAAAATGACATAAGATCACTTCCAATATGAATAGTTTGATTGTTTCAAATAAACTACTAATATTTAATTTTTACTTTGTAAAAAGGGATATATTTAAGGGATTGCAACTACAAATTAATATTTGTGTTTCTTTGTAAAAGTGATTTTTCCCCCTTGATATGGTATATATTTATGGTTATTTTAGAAAAGGGGGAGAAGTTTAAGGAGAATTTAAATTAGACCATGTATAGGAGAGAGGGGGAGGGAGATTGATTTTTGAAATTTATTCACAATTATAAATTAGGTATTTTTGAGATTATGATAGGTTATTTTGATATAATTATACTATAAATGTAAAATAAGAACTGTAAGGTATATCCATGATATGGCCATGATACGGGCCCAAGCCTGAACGTTTCATCATCCTCCATCCCTCCACCCCTGACCTCATAGATAGCTTTTTTGTTTATACTTTAGAGTAGATTTATGATAATTGTACTTAATTATTTGAATATTGAACTTCACTTGCACTTTAAAAAAAAAAAAAAACTCAAATTTTGATTGTCTCGCATCACTCCATATAAACGACACTGAGTAAATCACATATTACTAATATTTTTTACTAACATCGACGAGATTTACGTTATAGTGATGACAATATATAATATACATTTTTAAAAGCGTCTTATTACTAGATTATTCTTTTCAAACACTTCTCATTTGGCGTTACTTAATTTCTGAAATTAATAAACTTTTTTGATAAATTCTTACATTTTTATATTTTTACTATATTTGCCCGCGAAAATTGCGGGTTTTACACTAGTTTGAAATCATTCCAATCAAAAAACGAACTTGGATTTATTGACATATCTTGTTGTCGGAGGTATATTAAATTTAAATAGGAGAATGAGATGGAATGTGAACACGTTAAAATATATGATTGTGCATGTGCTAAAAAAATAAGAAATATAAATGATAATTATGATTTTTTAAATAGTTAATAAATAAATATTCCTTTATAGGATTTTCTTGAAATATTAAATTATATTGTATACATAACACTCCATACGTCCCACAATAAGTCCAATATTACATTTTGTCCGTCCAATAAGTATAATTAAATTACCATATCTTGTATATCTTGCTTTATGCTTCTTTTTCAACAAAGAGATTTTAGTAATTATTGTAAATCGATCAAAGCTTGACGAGTTTTAATACCTTCGTCATCATTAATACGTTCGCATTACTTCACCCTCTCCTATATATAGAGTACATTTAGGAACACGAATTGTCAATAGATTTAATAATAAATTTCACTTAAAGAAAAATGACAAAAATAAAGAATATTGTGGTGTGCGTAATTCTTATTCACGCCGCCATGCTCGTACTCTCATCCAGCACCGCTCAGCCGAACCTCGATTCCAGCCGGGTGACAAACGGAGTTAATCCCACCGGCAGTAGAACTCACCGCATATCCCCACCACCCTCCCCATGTCGCAGCAGCCCTCGACTCCCACCCCCGTCGCCTTTCTAGAGGGGATGATGTATGGCCTACCAATAAGTACAACCATTTGTGGGATGAATTGAGTTGTGAGTTTGAGTTTGAGTTTGAGTTTGGCATTTGTACTAAAATGAAATGGATAATCTATACCACTGATGGAATAACCATTTCTCTTGTATATTTCCCAAATAGTTATCTGAATTATATCATCATGCATAGTAATAATTTTGAAGTAGCA
This sequence comes from Phtheirospermum japonicum, assembly GCA_014905375.1. Lineage (NCBI taxonomy): Eukaryota > Viridiplantae > Streptophyta > Magnoliopsida > Lamiales > Orobanchaceae > Phtheirospermum > Phtheirospermum japonicum. The sequence continues at coordinate 1,021,365 of BMAC01000224.1, read as the reverse complement.
TTAGCAATTAATGAGTGTCGAAAACTTTATTATTTGATATTTTTATTGGTGAAGTTCAAATTATTAACTACCCCAAAATCATTAAAAAGAAGCTATGCATTTATTTTAAAGCTCGTTTTTCATTAAAAAAAAAGAAAAAGAAAAGAACAAGACCCAGCTTTATTGTTCATTCTGTTTTGGGATTTTTTTCTACTAATAGCTACCTGTTGTAATTGTTTATTGATATGTATTCTTTAAATGAATGACACGTATCAAATAAAATATATAATTATATTTTTTTTAAATATTTATATGATTTGTAAATGTCAAATCTGTCTAAGGTATTTTAAATTTAATATATTAGATAAGATTAATAAATATTACTCATTTATTACAAAACACTCAAAAACTTTAATTAACTAAAAAAAACATCACAATTAATAGAACATTGTTATCCTTCCTCTCTTTATTCAGACCCAACCAGAACCCTACACCATCATCAAGATAAAACTATGTTTAAGAAATACACATATATACACATCATAAAATGCTCAACCTCATAGGAAATAAATCTAGTTCCCAAGGGCTTTTTTAAAGGATGGGGTACATTCATGTCTATGAACAGCTTCTCAAGATCATCCTCTTCATCTCAGTAAATAATTAAAATGCTTTGAAACCTCTTTCAAATATAAAAGACAAAAAGAAAGGTAACTAACTTAGAATCTTCAAGCTTTATTAAAAAATAAATAAATTGAAGGTTGTCGAAAGAAAAATACAATTAGTGTTTTTTCGTCAACAAGTAACTGAGAAAAGATAATTTAGGTATTTGTTATATTTATATACTATGAAAACAAGTATTTGATACCCTATATATAGGGAGACTTCGATGAATTAGGAACCCTAATTCTACCGTCTCCTTTATGTGTTCTTCTTTTCTATTTTTCCTTTTACACGTTATCATCACGAAACTCTTACCTATTGAAAAACAAGCCTCCATAAACAAAAATAAAAATAAGAGAGGATTTTCGTATATAGAAAATTATATTGCGCGGAGAAATTACAGAAGCGTTCTCGAGATTTCTAGCCGTTGGATCTAGCTAAATTATTTATAGAAAATTCAAGACTCGTCGAGGTAATATCTGAACCGTAGAGATTGAGTTTTAAGCTTTGACTCAATATATATTAAATTTCGAATAAAGCAGATTTTGTTTTCAGAATTTTCTATGCAATATTTTTAAGAATACGATTCCGCATAATAAAACCGTTGGATCAAACCAAAAATCGGTTATATTAGTGCAAACATATAGAAGTTAGTCTAAACAGTGAAGATCAGGATCTGAGCCATAGAAGTCTATAATCAATTTTGAATAGAGCTCGTCCTATTTCCCGTAATTGTCTATCCAGTCTTTTTTTTTTAAAATTGAATTACACACAATCTAACCGTTGTATGAAGTTGAATTTTGGATATTATGTTCAAAAGATATAGTGGTTAAACATGTAGGGCGGAGTTCGGGTTTGTAGGTATCTGTCATCATAAGAATATCGCAGACAAATTTATTGCAAAAATAAAATTCAAAGTAATGCCAAAGGAAAGAATCGTGTCTTTTCTCCAAGACAATCAAATTAACTTTATTTATTAAATGAAATAATGAATGTTTATTTATATGGATATATGGCATGATGTGAATTAGCCCTCAATTCAAGTTCATATACAAATCATGATATATATGTTACTTATGATTAAATTGTGATTAAAATCATGTGCATGCTAAGTTATGTACAATTTTGATGAACATGAAATTTTGCAATACTTTAATGATATTCATAGAGTACATAATATATTATTATTTATTCTCTTAGATGAATTATTACTTAGAAACCGTAAATGAAGTTATTTACATGATTAGATGAGAGATTGATCATGATTTTATCAATATGTTTAGTTAATCATAAATTTATATATATTGATAGTTTAATGTATGTTTGTAATTCTCTTAATACTGAAATTTTATATGCTATTTTCAATATTTGTAACATTGATTGTACATTTTCATGTTTTATGATAATGAGATTTTATGTACAATACGAAATTGTATAAATAAGTCTTGTGACAAAGTATATTCACATAATATCAAAGAAAGAGTGTGACATATATTCTTCAAATCCATTATCTAAAGAAATTAATTGAACTATCTCAATCTAAATTCAAAATATTAGGCTCAAAAGAAATTGAGTACTATCGTCAGTCATTTGATGTATTAAAATTTCACAATAATATCATCCACCAACTCCCAACTGACAAAGAACCATCAAACTAAGTGAAAGTCATTTCTCTAATAAATTTGAGACTTCATATTGATCCCAAATCTATTGGAAGTATATTTACTTACAAAATTTCAATAAACTTTTGGATGTGCTCTGAATGAATATTTTGACAATTTTATAAAACACTAATTTCAAGCCTAAGAATTCAGTATAAAAAATATTTTGCTTGCTACAAATGGTCAATGACTTGGATATGTAAAAACTAAAAAAAGTCTTATCATATGTGAAAAAGAAAGTCGCTTTAAATGATAATAAGTAGTTGAGAGATACGATCTCACTCTATTTTTTACTTGAGCAAATATATTGACGCACTTGTATAATATTAATTATGACAATATTAATATGTGGATCTGTCACTCTAATTAGATAGTCTTCCCGTCGTCAGTGAAGATTAGAAAAGGTATATTCTAAATGGAATGATAGGAATTACTTCACACTTTGTCTCATTCCAGTCCCAATATATAGGATAAGGAACCCTAATTTCTACCGTCTCCTTTATGTTTTCTTCTTTTCTGTTTTTTCTTTACACGTTATCAACACGAAACTCTAACCTATTAAAAAACAAGCCTCCATAAACAAAAATAAAACCAAGAGAGGATTTTCGTATATAGAAAATTCTATTGCGCGGAAAACTTGCAGAAGCGTTCTTGAAGATTCTAGTCGTTGGATCTAGCTAAATTATTTATAAAAGATTCAAGACTTGTCGAAGTTATATCGGAACGGTAGAGATTGGGTTTAAAGCTTTGACTCAATATATATTAAATTTCGAATAAAACAGATTTTGTTTTCAGAATTTTCTATGCAGTATTTTTCAAAATACGATTCCGCACAATCAAACCGTTGGATCAAACCAAAAATCGGTTATATTTGTCCAAACATATAGAAGTTAATCAGAATGGTGAAGATCAGAATCTGAGGTCCATAGAAATCTATAATCAATTTTGAATAGAGCCGGTTCTATTTCCCGTAATTGTCTGCCCAGTCTTTTTTTTTTTAAATTGAATTACACACAATCTAACAGTTGGATGAAACTGAATTTTGGATATTATGATCAAAAGATATAGAAGTCAAACATGTAGGGTGGAGTTCGGGTTTGTAGGTATCTGTAATCATAAAAATATCGCGGACAAATCTATTGCAAAAATAAAATTCAAAGTAATGAGGAATGAATCGTGGCTTTCCTCCAAGGCAATCGAATTACCCTTATTTATTAAATGAAAACAATGAATGTTTATTTATATGGATATATGGCATGATGTGTATTACCCCTCAATTCAAGTTCATATACAAATCATGATATATATGTTACTTATGATTAAATTGTGATTAAAATCATGTGCATGCTACGTTATGTACAGTTTTGATGAACATGAAATTTTGCAATACTTTAATGATATTCATATAGTACATAATATATATTACTTATTCTCTTAGATGGTTTATTACTTAGAAATCGTAAATGAAGTTATTTACATGATTAGATGAGAGATTGATCATGATTTTATCAATATGTTTAGTTAATCATGAATTTCGATTTATCGATAGTTTAATGTATGTTTGTAATTCTCTTAATACTGAAATTTTATATGCTACTTTCAAAATATGTAGCATTGATTGTACATTTTCATGTTTGTATGATAATGAAAGTTCATGAATGATACGAAATTGTATAACCAAGTCTTGTGACAAAGTATATTCACATAATATCAAAGAAAGAGTATGACATATATTCTTCAAATCCATTATCTAAAGAAATTAATTGAACTATCTCAATCTAAATTCAAAATATTAGGCTCAAAAGAAATTGAGTACTATCATCAGTCATTTGATGTATTAAAAATTCACAATAATATCATCCACCAACTCCCAACTGACAAAGAACCATCAAACTAAGTGAAAGTCAATTCTCTAATGAACTTGAGACTTCATATTGACCTCAGATCTATTGGAAGTATATTTACTTACAAAATTTCAATAAACTTTTGGATGTGCTCTGAATGAATATTTTGACAATTTTATAAAACACTATTTATAAGCCTAAGAATTCAGTGAAAAAAAATGTTTGCTTGTCAATGGCTTTGATATGTAGAAACTAGAAAATCTCTTATCATATATGAAAAAGAAAGTCGCTTTAAATGAAAATAAGTCGTTGAGAGATACGATCTCACTCTATTCTTTCTCACTTGAGCAAACATATTGACGCACTTGTATAATATTAATTATGACAATATTAATATGTCGATTTGTCACTCTAAAGAGACAGTCTTTCCGTCGTCAAGGGGAGATAAGAAAAGGTATATTATAAATGGAATGACAGGATTTACTTCACACTCTGTCTCATTCCAGTCCCCACATTTTACAATGTAAAGTGAAAGTAAAGTAAAGTGAACGATTGGTCTTCAAAGTATAGGAGACTCAATTTCTAAAGTGGCGAGATCATATATATACGAGTTGTAAATGTGTCTATAAGGTTAAAAGTTCTCATAAAGGGCACAATGTCGCAGATTAAGACATTACAATCATACTTAGTAGAGGTGTGGTTGAGGTCGTGACTCCCAAAAAGAACAGGGGGAGGTCACTTGGTATGATTAATACTCGCCCAAGGAATAAGAGGGCATGTATGGCACAACTTCAATTGATCATCAATGAAGATAATTCCTCTCATGATATTATCTCTAGTTATACTTATGTCCATGAATCATTATTGAAGGACGCTCCGATATTTAATATAATTTCAGAGAATAAAGAAATCTCAATGTACTATGAGAATTTATATGAGCTGATAGAAAGATTTTTCACACACATTGATGATATATACACTGTTGCTCAAGGAATCATAGAGCGCGAGGGTATCGAACCACGCTATATTAAAATGTCAACAAAGAGCAAGTTGGCCTAATTGTAAAGAATCATTCCAAGTAGAACTAAATTCACTGATAACAAGATAAATATTTGGTCTTGTAGTGTTAGCCTCGCAAAGTGTAAAGCCTGTAGGATATAAACAAAGTTTTGTCAGAAAGTGTAAGCAAAATAAAGACATGAAATGCAAATCCAAACTTGAAGCACAAAGTTTCTCACAACGACCTGAAATCGACTATGGGGATATGTACTCTCCCATAATAGATATTATGACTCCAAAGAATTGAGAATGCAGCTTATACTTGTGGTTACATCATATATTTATGAGGATCATGATTTAGAGATATATACGAAAGTGTCTGCTGGCCTTTCATTTACAACGCAAGTGGCTCTAAGCCACGAAGTGCATTTGCAATTAAGTTAAAATGCTCACTTTATTGATTGAGAAATCCAGGCTGGTGTGGTATAGCCGTCTAAGTGACTACTTGATTGGGAGAAAATAATATATGCCATTGCATATTATAAAGAAATAAGTTTTGAGTTTTCAGTTGTAATTATATATGTCAATGATATGAACATAATATGCACTCTTAATGAAATAAGAGAAACCACTAGATGCTTGAGTTTTTGATTTGAGATAATGAATTATGGAAAAACTCGGTCTTGTTAAGACTTTAAACTAAAATTCGAGTATGTGGAATACTATATTTTATAGATTCTATATATTCAAAAGATGATTAGACGATTAATATGGATAAGTGCAATATGTTAGTACTCATATGATTGGTCAAAGTGAAGATATAAAGATTAATTTCGTTAGTGGAATGACGAAGAACTGGTGGGAGCTGAAATTCCCTTCATATGTATAATATGCGAATTATTATACCATTAATGATACACTTGACCAACTATTACTTTTTCAGAATTATCATCTTGATTTAACTCAAGAAAGCGCAATGTCACTGGAAATCAAATCAAAATGTATTTTGATACCTGGAAGAAACCATTCACATGAGTTTTTTTTTTCCATTCATAAATATAATAGGGAATCTGGATGGTTGTGTAACCCTTAAATAAATTATTGAGTTTACTTCCTATTACGAAACACCAAATAATATTATTGATGTTGGTTACCCATTTGATCCATGTAAAGAGATCGTTATTATACATGTAGTAGTTCATGAGTATTTATGGTAATTGCTATACTCAAACATATCTATGAGAATAGTGGCTTTAAGTATACCACTGAAGAATTCACTTATAGATATGAATATAATGCAAGTTGCAACAAACAAATAAAAGTAGGCTACATGAAAGGTGATAATACGAAGCATATCACAATAATTCTTATACAACCAGCAATTATGAACTTTCTCAAGAGTAAAGTAAATTGAAAAAAATGGAGAATTTAAGAGCTTGCTTGATAGATGTATATATCACTTTCAAAGTTCTCTTAATAGATGTACATATCAGAGAGAGGTGTAGACTTCAGGGGAAGTCTCAAAATAGGTGTGTTGTACAATTTTTTCTTAGACCAAGATTTATTTCTTCTCATTTGGGTTTTGTTACTTGGGAAGGTTTTCACGAGACAACAATAAAATACTATTTTACATTGACTTGGTAAAAGAGGGAGTATTGAAGGAAAAACACAATTAGTGTGCCTTTATCAACAAGTAACTAATGGAGGACGATTTAAGTATTTTTTATTTTTATGTATTATGCAAACATGTATTTGATACCCTATATTAAGAGACTCTTTGATAAATAAGAGAACCCTAATTTCTATTATGTCATTTACGTCTTCTTGTTTTCTCATTTATATATTAAGGGACTCTTTGATAAATCCTTTTACACTTATTGATAAATCTCGTCCTCGCATCAGTGTTATCTTTAATAAGCTCATTTCCCTTTTAGTCTCACTTAAGATGATTGCTTCAAGTACAAATGAAGATTAAATTAATAAACCAACATCAACTTCCAATCATAGATTAATCAAACAAGACAAAAATGTTGAAAGCAATGATTTCAGCAAGAAAATTGGGTCTCTCCAAGTTTGAGCTAATACAATTGCTCCCCATATAATTAAATATATCAGTCGATCTATGGTCAGTTTCATATTTGAATTTGGATTTGGTAATCAGGCATCAAAGTGATGGGCTACAAATGATAGAGTATGGGCTACAAAGTGATGTTCTTACTGTCTTGTGTGATAACTCAAGTGCCATTGACATCTCTAAAAATATAGTACAACATTCTCGCACAAAACACATAGACATTAGACATCATTTCATTCGAGATTTGGTTTAGAGGAAATATTGTGAGTATTGAGCATATTGGAAATGAACATCAACTTGCTGACATATTCACCAAAGTATTAGACTACATGGGATTTTCCAGATTAAGGAAATCTCTCGGCTTATATGTTTCTTAAAGAAATAATATTGGATATGTTGCAGCATCCTTAGTAACATCCACTACAGCATACTTTTTCGACATGTATTTTTTCATTATTTTTTATTATCATAACACACATTAGAACTTGTATTACTCACAACTGCATGAAGTTATTGTATTTCAAGTGTGATGTCAAAAGGGTTCTTAAAAATTTAAAACAGACAATTGTGGGTCGATTCTCGCAGAAACCTTCTCGGTGCGCTTAAAAATTGATGTACAGTGGTTTGAAGGATGTCCCATCCATTTATATATGGATGAAGATTTATTATGAAAATATGCTAAATCTCGAGAATGATATTCTTGGCTTATTCTTTTGTTGATTGGGTGGAGGTTTCATTACTCTCGGACACAAATTCCTCAAACACAATGTAAATGACTCAGTCATTAACCGAGTTAAGGACTGTCAACTCATGGACTTTGTTGATCAAATGTTAGTTCCAGATGTCATCACAAGGACCACATCCTACTGCAGTAGCGAGTTTTACGTGTTTCTTTTATTAGGTCATTATTTTAGACATAAAATTAAGGCATGCATGTTTGGTGAATTCTGTTCGTATAGTCCTTATAAGTAAAGATATGTTCATAACAATATTTTATTTTTGTCTTACTCAAAATTTGTTATTATTCATGTTGTCTTGTGGGTTATAATCAAGATGTTGTGGATAAGTGCACTTTCTTAATTCAAGTCTGTTTGGGTCTAGTGTTAGTGGGTTGTTTAATAAGGGGGAGTGGGATAAGGCACTTCCAATTTCTTAGGCCTTTTTTTTATATCCTTTTTTTTTTTTTTTTTGCCTCTTCTCCCACTAAGACACTAACCAAATCGTTCGGGGGTTTTTTTTTGTGTGTGTGATAAAGGTGTCAAATTGTCTGCTGATGGTCAGAGAAAATTCACATAAGGAACCTCTCAAATTCCGCAAGCTATTTTTTTTGAAAGAACAATGATTCCGAAAAAAGGGAAATCTTCCAAGGAATCCACTCCTCTACTACCGAAGTCGCTGAAAAAGTTGGAAGTCGGTGCCAATTCCATTTCACTGCCAAGATACGTGCCCCTAGATATTCGCGGCGAGCATGGAGCTGCCTCTACTGTCGAAACTGATGTTGGTAGATCGTTCCCAACACCTTGCCCTAAAAAAGGTGATGCCGAAAAATCGACTGCTACTGCTGAAGGATTTATTCCCAATTTCAATCTGACAGCTGACCAAGATCTGGTTCCGATTTCAGATTCGGCTGAACCATATGCTGCCATTTTTCCAGGGAACCCAGGTTTGATAATTCGCCCGATTTAAGATTTGTTGCAGAAACTTTTGGGAGGATTTGGAATCCACTGCTGAAAAGGTCCCGACACCTTCGAGGGGTAGAGCCTAGATACTTGCCGGAGGCAGTTCCAAAGAGCAGAACAAGTGGAAGTCGACGAGTTCCATTGGAGAGCATGTCCTTTGTGGAGTAGGGAGTAGTCTATGAGACGGACAGTGATGACTCGGACTATGCCCCTCCTGAAGGATCAATTGCCACAAAACAAGAAATTCCCACCACCTCTTTCTTCACTGACAAGGATGATGAATAGCTGAGCTAGTTCAGAGCAAAATGGAACAAGCTGACTCCTCAAAATATGGTTGCACCTGATTTTGAAGGAGATTGGAGACAAAGAACTGTTGTCTAATGAAGATACTCCTTTAGCGTCTATGTTGCTGAAGTTGAGAAAGTCTAATGATCCTGCTCAAAGCTGCATCAACTCATGTGCCCCCTGCATCAGTGGCTCCTAGTCCACTTACTACTAACTCACCATCCTCCTCGAGTAGGTCATCTGAAAGGACTGTCTTGGCTGAGGAGACTCATGTCGGTGAAGATGTTGGCACACCACTGTAGAATAGGATTCTGGCTTGCCGAGTGAATTTCCTGTTGTTCTGACCATGACCACTTGCTCCTCTTCCAAAAGCTCCACTACTTCTGATAATTCTAATGATGGTGATTTTGAGGCTGGTCCGGTGGATCTTGAAGAACCTGCTAGTGATGACTTGATGGAGACAGAAGATGAATCCAATTAAAAAAATAGCATTAACATGAAGGTTGGTTCTAATGATGAGGAGATTGAGGTAAGTAAAGCTTTTACACCTCGCTTTTACACAGCTGAATGTAGAGAAAGATTTAATGTGTTACACAATCGTGCATTTATTGGTGAGAGGAGGGTAGATTTTGGACATTTTGAGAAGAAAGAATTGAACAATTTCTTTATTAAAAAGGTTTGTCTTCTACTGTGACAAGTTTTTGATTTTTATGCTAATATGATTCCATTGATATCGAATCAACTGTCTGAGAATTATGGAAAAGTTTTTGTTAGAGAAAAATTTTATTTGTTCACACCCTCTGTCATCAAAAACTTTTTCGGGACTGAAGATTATGAAGGAGTTACTATGGATGACTTTGATGAGGTGACCAAATCCGTCACTGGTGGGAGAGTTCAGAAATGGCCAAAACATTTTCTTAGCTCCCATCTGACCTCCTTGAACTCTGTTCTTCATAAGGTGGTTGTGTGCAACCGGGTGCCAACTACGAACACAACAACGGTGACCCGACCTCAGGGACGTGCTCTATTTCGGATATGGTCAGACTGTGTTCGGTTGTGTGACCAAGTTTGCTGATTCTTTGGCCACGAAAGTTGGTTTGCCTTTTCCCTCTCTTATCAACTCAATTTTGGCTGATCAGGGGCTGCAACGGTTTGGTGAGGATCATTTCAGTGGGGAGCCTGATTTATTTGGGCTCGGTCATAAGCATTTTGAGGGACTAAGTCACATTATTGATCTGTCGTTGGCTTTTCCGGATGATGAGATAGATGATCAGTGTGCTGCCACTGCTTAGAATGTTAGTCCTGATGTCATTGACACAGTGACTAACACACTTACCTTTATACCTATTATTGTTTCTAATTTACAGGTAAACCTGAGCTTCATAGATCAACAGATTGCAGGAGCCTAAACCCATCTTAATGGGCTGATGACTTTGTGGGCATTCTACATGAAGGCGCTCCTTTTGCATTCTGGTCAAAAAGGGGAAGAAGACGAAGGCAAAGAGCCAACAGCAGCAGACAAAGGAAAGAAGGAGGTGGTTGCTGACGTTGATGTTGATGATGGGGCTCTCATAACCACCCCACGATGCTCGATGAGGAACCGGGATCATAGTATCCGAACAAGCGACAATACTGTGTTTTATTTCTTATGTTTTATTTTAATTATTCTGGTGGTACTTTTGAACTTATTCTTGGCTAGATTTTGTTTCCAAATATTTGCTTGATCAATCGTTGGTTTATGTTAATTTTTTTTATTACCATTGTTACTATCTTTCGTACTAACATTCTGACGGCCCTCTATTGTTAAGGGAGAGTTTATAGTTATGTAACTTAGGGGGAGTTGTTTAAAGCGATTTTTGTCCAAAATGGCAAAAGTGGGAGATTGATAGAAATTTCTTTATGTTGATTATTTTGTTTAATAAGTTTTACTCTTCCTATCGATTGTTCTGTTTAATAAGTGTTATTTGCTCTTTTGGACACTTAAGTTTGTTAGAATGTTTAGTAGATTAATCTAGCAAATAATTAGAGTCCCCTATCTTAGAAAGTCTTTTATTAGTACTTATCTACTTAATATCTCAAGATGTTTATCTAAACTTTGTTTTATGATAGTATGACTCTTTCAAGGAAGTTGGAGTATATATATCTTGCTTGGCTTTTGACGAAGGACGACAATTAGAGAGTGAGAAAAACATAAAGTTCACAAAAGCTCATTGTTTAAGAACTCTTCAAGATTGTGTTAGAGATCAAGATTGAAGATTTTACGAGCGATTCAAGAACTGTTCAGAACAATTAGCCCATTCATGAGTTTTTCATATATTATTAGATGCAATTATTTTATAATTTGTAAAATAATTTTATTTTTTCTAGTAATATCATTTCTGGCCTAACGCCACGTTCTATGAGTCTATTTAACTCATAAACAAAAATTATTTATAATTTTTCCCCAATATACATAGATGTTAGTATGGCAAACAAATATTGAAAAAGTAGATAAACATAATACTAACACTGCAATATAATTTGGATCATTATGAAAGAAAAAAAAAATATGTGTAACTATTATGCGCTAACATTGAATTTATTATGTGAATTTTTATACTTCAACTAAGAACAATCTATTGTTTCTCATTAAAAAATAAGAACTTATTATTATGTTTTTTTGTTATTTCTTGAATTTAGCTTTATTATGTTATATTCTCTAACTTATTACTAAAATTGTTGTATTTATAATAATTTTTTATGAAGAATATATTTTTTTAATAAATTGAAATTTTTTATACAAATATCCGTATTTGATACAATCATCGATTCATTAGAATCAACTTTCCAGATCAAACTGTACCAGAAATATATAGTATGACAAATTAAAATAATATCTTAACTACAATATGATTTCTCAAAAGCCAATTTCAAAATTTATATGAACCATACACAGCTCTAAAGTTTATGACCACTATATTTTTTATAACTAAGAAGATTATAACCTCTAGAAAACCTAATGCGACTCGCATCCCCAATATGTTTCCCAATAGCATCTGCCAATATATCTTGGTCATATTCGTAAGATTCTTTTGTTAAACTCTCTTGTTGTGTTGTCATCTTGTGAATTGATTGCTATTCTTTTATGATTAATTAATGAGGCGTAACTTGTTATTAACTAATTTATAAATACAAATTTGATCATCCAAACAATATCCCATTTGAATTTTGACTGCATTCATATAGTTTTGTTTATTTTGGCCAGGAACCTAACTATCGTCTGTTGAATATGCTAGAAATCTATAACTTCAAAATTTAAAAGTGATATTTTATAACCAATGCATGCTCTGTTAAAATTGTTTCAAGACTCTAAGTCTATACATGTGCAAAAGTATTTATTTATTTATTTATTATTATTGTTACTTTATTTTTAACAAGCTATTTAGTTACATGGTGAGCTGATCACTTGTGTTACTTTATTTTTAACAAGATATTTATGATATATATATATATATAGGGTTGGGTTCAAATGGAACCATGTCAATATATGCGAACCTAATGACTCATCTTGACCATTAGATTGGATAATTTTGATGGTTGAGATTATGACATGTCAGTATGGTAATAATTTAAAAAAATCCATTAAATAATTAAAAAGGGTATTTTGGACATATAACGATGTTTATGAAGAGCACTAATTTGCTTTTTAAAAAGTACGACGGATATATAACTGCAAATTCAAAAATTTATAATAAAACTCAAATTTTCAACGAACCATAACTTTTTAAATTTTTATTCATTTTTAATGAAATATATATCAAATTAATCACATTCTCAAGATCTACGATTTAAGATACATATTGCTTATTTAAAAATGTAAAAATAAATAAATAWAATTAAATTTAAAAATCTGAATATTAAAAGCATTGTATATGACTATTTATAGCACTACACAAGTCTTCAGCAGTGCTTTTTTTTTTATGTTGGCAGTGCTAGTTTTTTGGAATGCTTTCTTAATATTGTTGCGGTGCTTTTTTTACTACACTACCATTGCTTTTTATTATATGTTTTATGTTCCAAGAATGATGTTTTCTGTTCTGTTGTCGCATGATTGTTACGTGTATAAAAATTATTTGGTAATTATTAGTTCATGTAGTTGTTCACTATACACATTGTGTTTTCCATAATGATATATTGGAAACCAAATAATAAACTTCTTTTCCTTTAATTATTTAATATTCTACTTCTGTACATTTTTAGATAATTATAGAAAATGAAAGAGTGTGTTTTAATTATTCATAGGTCTTAATCTCGAAGAACCCGAATTCTTGATTCAAATAAAAGAGCCAATAAGTCTTTTTCTTTTAACAAACACAAATACAAGAGGTGATTTTGCAACTAACTGAACACAAAATTGAAGGTTACAAGAGATTAAACCACTTGGCAAGTGCAAGCCAAAATCTGAACCAAACTATCTGGGTGACAATAATAAACTAGATAAGAGAATTCATAACTATACATGTCTTGTCTGCATGAAGAATTGGAGGTCCTTATTGCAATCGATATCCCTGGAAAAAAAAAAGAATAAACAATCAGGCAGAAATTACACAAAACTTTGAGGGATAACTACAAAACTACACTGCTTACCATAACTAATTAAAGAAAGAAAAAAGCAGAAAGAATACAAAACCTTTTTTTTTTCTTGAATCTACTTCTGCCCTTCTTCAACAGCACACCAATTTTCCTCAGCACGTTCCCATTCCATTTCTTAGGCGACTCGTCATCGTCCGTATCATTCGAATGCTCTGAACCTAATTTCCGCCCGATCGTATGGTGCTCCATCGACCCGGTCCACTCCACATACTTCCCATTATTAACGTTTGACAGCATACTACCACTGCTTTTTATTTGTCAACATCACCGCCGTCCAAATCCAAGTCGTCGTCCGACGAACCAAACTCAAAAGCACCTGCCAATTTCTCCCAAAAGCACCGAGGTATTCCTCTAAAAAGCACCGGGCCCTAATTCAAAAATCACTTGGTCGCCACCCAGTGCCCCTGCCGATTTCTCCCCAAAGCACAGGGGAATTTCTCCCAGAAGCACCGAAATCGGCTGGGGCGGCGCGTCATTTTTTCAGCAGCGGCTGGAGGAGGAAGCTGGCGGCGACGGTGGGAATCGACTGGAGCGTGACCACCGCCGAGGGCTACGACATGGCCAGCGTCTCCCGTCCGAGCCAAACCACCACCACCGCCGTCCAAATACATCGCCATCTCCCATCACCGGGGCCCGACTCACCACCTGAACAGCGCCACACCTCCCACAGCCCAATTCAAACCCCGGGACCCAACAACCCCCACGTCGAACCATTCGGATCGCCAAACCCCAAACTGCCAATCCATCAACCATCGGCCGAACCAACCACCCCGAACCACCGTCCACTTCAACCATAGCCAAACTACGGTTAATCCCAATCAACAACACCGCCCAAATCGGCCGAGTCGAACCGCGGCCCGATCCCAATCGCCAACACCACAACGTGAGGAAGCGGCCGTGGGGGGCGGTGGTCGGCGGAGATATGCGACCAGATAGGGCGCTGCCGCCACTGGCTCGGCACGTTCGACACGCCGGAGGAGGAGGCGTGTGCTTACGATGCGACGGCGAAGCGGCTGCGGGGAAACGCTCGCCGACATCGACCAGTTCCTCTTCGAGAATTTCAGATTGAGAGGATGCGGCGGACGACGGCGAAGAAGTAAAGTCGAGGCGCGACGATGCCAAAACGGCGGCGTTTCTGATTGATTCGCCGGGTCTTCTCGGGAATCCGGCGATGACGACGCCAAAATGGGCCTCCGCCGCTGCGCGACGTTCGAGTGATGGAGAGGTTGCCGATCTTCTGCCGCCCGATTAACCGCCGACGACCGAAGGGGAGGGGCAACCGCCGCCGATTCTGACTGGAGAAGGAAGGAGATTGCAGAGAGGGTTATGGCCGAATTCTGTGGTGGAAAGATAAAGATGAGAAACGGGGGAGAAAATAAGGGGTTGGACAAATTAGGTTAATCAGATTTGGTATTTAATCTGATTAAAGCATTTGTTAAAATACATAAACACCCTTCTCCTTCCATATACATAAATTAATGAATTTAAAAAAAAGAAAAAATCTGGTCCACAGATTTTATTAGATTTACGGCCTGTATTGGTCCCTAGGTTCGCATATATTGACATGGGTTTCATCTGAACACAATCCTATATATATATATATATATATATATATATATAGGATTAGATTCAAATGAAAAATGTCCTTATATGTGAACCTAGGATCAATTATGGGCCTTATATCTAATTAAATGGATGGATCAGATTTTTTGTGTTTTTCCTTATTTGATTAAAAGCATTAGGATTGTATAATAAAAGCACTAGTTCGCAGGTCCGCATATAATGACATGGTTCTATTTGAACCCACCCCTATATATATATGGGTCCATTTTCCCCTCATTGTGTGCTACTAGATATTATAGATCTACTAGATAGTCACATGTGTATAATGACTCTTAAGCAGAAGTTTACGAGTTGAGTTGCTCATAGTATGATCACAATTTCCAAATCAAATGATAAAGTTAGTAATATATATCCTAATAACTTGAACAGGTCAATGAATGACCCGTATGCACATACATGTAGATATCAATTGAAAATTTATTCAAAGTTCTCTAGTTAATTTTTAATGTCAAGAATAATATGCAAGTTTTATGAACTCTCTCATTTGATACTGAGAATATTGACGCCGTACTAGCTGTATAGTTTACTTTTCTGAATTTTCTTGACATGAGGGGAACATAAATAGTTGGTAGTAAATTATAAAGATATATTATCACAATTGAAATTTGAACTTGAAGTTCAAAGATACAAGAAAGGTGGTTGATGATCTTATATACCAACTAAAGACCCTCGATAAATTAACAACACCAGAAGCGTTAGTATTATTCAAATAGTATTTCCCCGAATATATGTGTCGAAGAATGAAAATAGAGGTATATACTCTTGAAGAGTATATAGACATAACTATATTATATAAATCCTAAGGGAGGATTTATAATGAGATATTCCGATGAGTTACGTTGATATGGGGAAATGGAAGAAAACAAAATTGAAAAGTGTCGACACATTTTAAAAGATTAGCGCTGCGAACAATTACTGGTAATGACATATTAATCTGTCAAAAAATCTCGACATTAAGATATATGATCTTACAGTGGAAGTACGTAAGCTTGGTGAGATGAGACTAGAGCTCCTGAAGAGATTCAAAATATATTATTAATGCATGTAATGACTCGAAATAAGGATATTGTTATGAAGAAATATCCATACGCTGTACTCTTTTCCATGATTGTGAGTTTTATCCCAAGAAGGAGTTTTTCTCAAATAAGGTTTATAACAAGACAAAATCACAACTATTATACGATCTCTAGAGGAGATTTTTGACATGTATTTCGAATTGATCAAAATATAAACCTGATCATTACTATTGTGAATACCATTGATATCAGAAATACGAAGAGAATCGACTAATGTATACGATATTCATATTCATATACAAATTCCACAAGATGTGAAGTCAAATGGAGCAATTGAACTCTTTTTCCTACAATCAAGTTTTCTCCCCAAGATTTTCTTGGCAAGACACAAACGGATGCACCTATAAGAATGATCGGTACAAGGACGAGTAAATTTACGATTTCACATTTTTTCACATGAATACTCTCTCAAAAATTATAGGTTTGAGGGGGAGCAACTTTATGCTTCTACATTGTTGAAATTTTATTGCACAAAGTTTTCCGTAGCAACATTATAATGCAACAGAATATGATCAGAACAAGTTTTACTACATTTAGTTTTGAAGTTTTCCCTTAATGGGTTTTTTTCAAACTAGTTCATGAGACTTTTATCCAAATAGTTATTGAGTGTTATGAACCTCGCGAGCCACGCAAGAAATATTAAATTATGTGTGACGGACTATTTTATCTCTGATGAAATTATGTGATTACGATTATACCATTAGAAGTTTCCCTATAAATAATGTTTCAGTTATTAATGCAAATATACTTGAGAAATTCATTCTCTCTATATAATCATCTATTTTTCTATATAATGTATAATAATATTCATTTTTATATTATTTATTTTTTAATGGAAACTTTGATAATTTGGTATTGTGATTATTTAAATTTCATATATTCATATAGTTGATTATGCACAAATTTTCTTTTATATCAGCTGAAGTGGTATTAAATTATACGTCCAAATAAAATATAGTTAATATTTACTGAACGATTAAACGTACCAAACCTATTGAATTTGCACAAGTGGTGAGACTGGTCTAGTGTTTTGAAGATGAGGATACAAGGGTTTTTTGTTTTTTTTTTCTATTTTTTATTTATTTTGCTAGAAATTCAATTGACAAATAACCTGCTGAGGATTTCCATTTGTATTACAAATTACCCCTTAATGGGTTGCAATTTGTAAAATAAAACATACATCCGAGGGATATTTATAATTCAAAAAATAACACCGAGTCTTTTTTTTTTTTTTTTCCTGATAGCCTAAACCTCAAAGGGTAGTATTTGTAAATAATCCCCTTTAGCAGGAGTTGATTTTTGGAAATATTTACTTCGTATAGAAATTATATAAAGATCATGCAAAAGTAGTATCAATCCCATCTGCCTAACCTTTAACCAAATCACACATACAAAAAACTTCATGACTATGTAGAATTAATAGCGGCTAATCTATCAATGAACTGATCGAACAATTCATCGCGTGGCAAAACACTGATCCTAACATATTTCGCACTATCGCCAAAGTGTTTCCCGCTTCTTGTTAATATATTGTGGTCACGAAGAAAGCTTTCGCAATCCTCCGTTTCGCCTTCACACTTCAGCCAAGCAAAAGCTACAAAACCGAGAAATGGTAAAATATAATTTAAAAAGTAAATAAAAGTGCAAAAGAGTTGAAGAATTACAAATATCGTGAAAACTTGTAATTTTAAAAGATAAGAGGGTCTTTTTGCAATCATCCATAATTTCCAATACTACCCTTCAGATATCGCTTATATATTTGTAACCGAAAGAATAATAGGGTTTTTTCGTCATTAGGCTAAACCTCAAGGGTAGTTTTGTAATTTTCCCAACAAGTTAATGCAAAACTCACCTGGCTGTGATGCGAAAGTGTGACCGCTAAACGCGCACCTGCCATGTGGAAACTCGGGCAGACTAAAGAGTTTGCTCGTTTTTACCGCACCCCTAAGCTGTTTCCATCTCTTCGCCATTAGGTTATAGCTATGATCGAAGAAGGGTTGACTTTCCTTGAAATGACCTTTGTTTTGGTGCGAATCGGACAGGACTTGTAAAATCTTGGCTGCACGGAGCTGCGACTCTTTGGACACGCCGATGGTGCTTAGCACGATGAAGTCAGTCATTTTCTTGGCGATTTCTTGATCCTTGACAAGGGCCCAACTGCAAAAGTATGCAATGCATTTCAAGAAGGGAAAAAATGAATAATTACAAAAACCACCACTAAAGTTTTCCTTAATTGTAGAAATATCAGTTATTTTTTGAAATAACAAAATACCCCTAAGGTTGGGGTAATTAAAAAAATAAACCGGGGAAGTTTCAAAAATTACAAAACTACGCCTGAGGTTTGATTCTTTGTTGATTGTGAGAAGGGTATTTGTAACATTTTTAACAAATATAAGGAGGATGTTTGAAATGTTTTTGCTTATGAATGAAGGGATAAAGTTTAATAAATAATCAAATCTCAAGTGTTTTGTTTTTTTTTTTGGTAATTTTCAACGACTTTGATTTTTTTTTTTTTTTTTTTTTTGGAATAAGCCTAAACCTTAGAGATGGTTTTCACAATTTCTCCCTTAAAAATATTCAGTTTTAGGAATAATTAAAAAAATGCCCCCGAAGATTTCCCAAATTACAGAAATTTCAGCTATCTTTCAAATTAAAAATAGAGATAATAATAATAAAAAAAGACAGATTTCGGTTAATTACACAAAAAACCCAAAGATTATTAGGACTTACAAAAAAGAAAGTGTTTAATATTGTCTTAAATTTAAGGGGGTAGCTATAATATTTCTATAAACTTCAGTGGGGGTTTACAATGGTTGTTCTTGATAAAGCAATGAATGTAAAACTGGATCAAACCTCGAGGAGATTTTTGTAATTTTTAAATACCTAGGGATTTTTTGTAATTCCCTCGAGGCATTATAAATTCCCCTTTGAGGTTCATGTTTGTTTTACAAATAGACCCCTTCAATTGGCCCAATGCACAATTCAAACAGAAACACACGTGAAGGGGTTACTTGTAATTTCGACAAAATAAGTGGGTCATATCATAATTTGACTAAACTTCATGTGCAGTACATGTAAATCAATTGCTTACCCAAGACGCGTACCGGCATGGCCCGTGGTTTTGGAAACCGTAAACAGCATGATGTCATGATCGGCCGGAGACGAAGAGATTGAAGTATACTGTGGCCAATAATAAGCTAAGTCATGAATCAATATTCCTTGTTTTTGATTAACCACGGATTGTCTTGAAGATCCATCCGGGTTGTTTGGTGATGTCACTAGTTCGATACACGGCTTATTTTCTTTCTTGAATTTGTGAGCATCTCCGGCCCATTTGTAAAGCCCGGATTTTAGAAAATCGGTTATCAACGGATAAGACTGCAAAAGGTAATTACTGGGTTTATTAATCAAAAATGATTATTGCCAACGAAACGAGCATAATGTGACAAAAATTTTGACATATCAAAATCAGAACTAAAAAATTAAAAATAAATTAAATTAAAATAATGATTATTCAGATTTTAGGGAATGTATCTGGAGGGCTGGTTTGTGAGTTACTCAACCACACTTGCACTGTACATACATGTGCACTATGTTCCTTACAACCTTAACATTTGATTGTTGCCAAAATTTTGTCGAAACATGTTATCTACACAAATTAATCATTTATCTCATAACAAATAATTTGCTATAAATAATATTTCCTCCATCAAGAAGGAATACACTGAATGGGGGACATATCCATAGGTGGGCAGTTATTGGCAGATTACACTGTCTCTGCTAAATCCAACAATATTGTGAATATGATATTTTACACCAATAATTCACAGATATGTTCCTAAAGGCGTCCAAAAATCAACCGGTTCGTCTCGGGGAAATGTAAAGACTGTATCGAGCCTCATGGTTTTTTTTTTTGTAATTTTCAAGAACATCTGGGTTCATTAGTAATTAGCCTAAATCTCAGTGTGTGTGTTTTTTTTGTAATTATCCCAATAAAATAGGCAAATTATGAAATGAAACAAAGAAAATTAATCATTGTTATTAAGCAGAACATGCTTGGCAGAGTAAAATAGAATTGTCAATTGCAAATTGAACTGCATTTGCAGCAAAAACACATGCGGTGCATGCAAGACTGTCTTTGTGAAGGCAATGCAACATGCAAAAACTGTTTTTACACATCAGACATGTTCCTCAAATAAGAAGCAGAAAAATAAGACAGTTATATGACATAAATACTAAGCAATAAATGCGTCGAGCAAACAAACTAGTAATTTAGCAATATAGTAACTTTGAATGGATTCATTAACAAGTATGTCAAAAATTAATGATTTAAAAAAAAAGGAACTTTGATCATATGTTGAAACAACATTTGTATTTTTTTTTTTAAATGGATAATTACAAAATTACCCCTGAGATTTAGTCTTATTACAAAAGGACCCACTTATATTTCGGAATTACAAATAACCCCCTCGCATTTTTTTTTTGTTACAAATTACAATAGTGCATGGGCCTATTCGTGATTTTAAAAGATAAGTGGGTTTTTAGGTAATTAGACTAGACTTCAGGGTATTTGAGTAATTAAATTATTTTTCCAAAAAAGGCCAAGACTTACCGAGTAGAACGGGGCAGCAGAGACGACGTTGATTGGCTCCGATGCATTGGGCGAAGAAACTGCATAAAGAACGGCCTGAAAAAGCTGTGTGGACCCCGTTCCGACAACGATATAGCGGTCGTCAGTGACGGCATTGCCTACCAATTTGTGCAGCCTAATAATGGCATTCCCAAATTCGGGCTCTAAAAACCAGCAAAGGTTTCTCTTATCCGAAAAATAACTGATGAATTTCCAGCCCGGGATCACAACCGTTGTTTTGTCCCCCATTTGACGCCAATACCTCTCGTACATCGTCGGATCGCCACTGTACATAATTAATCGTTAAATAAATAAATATATCCCACAAATGCCAACAATGCCAAACCTGACTCTAAAAAAGCCTACTTTTAGAGAAAGTAATTTATTGTACCACAAACAAAAGGTAGCTGAAAATTAGAAAATTGGTGGTGTTTACATCTGAATCCTATAAGTCGAATTAGTTATACGAGTGCGTTTTGGTCAATAAAATGTAGAAGTGCTTTATTAGTGTGTAATTATTTTAAAGCAGAAAAATGATCAAAAATCTATTTATTTATTTATTAAACTTTAAAATCAGAAGCAAAAACTAGCTGAAAATTAGAAATTTGGTATCTAAAAGTCAAATTAGTTCCACGAGAGCGTTTAGTGAATAAAATGTAAAAGTGCTTTATCAGTCTAATTTTCTTAATATATATATAAAGTAATTTTTTAAGATTATGCTTAGATTATCCAAAACCAAAAGTAAAAAACTAGCAGAAAATTAGAAAACTGGCAGTGTTTGCAAACAGAAGCTAAAGACGAATTAGTTAAACGGGAGTGTTTTGGTAAATAAGCTGTAAAAGTGGTTCGGTGTCAAACTCAAAATCAAAGCAGAATGAGAAATCTTAAGTCCATTTTTTTTAGATTTTGCATTTTAATAAAGTGAAAAGGTGACGATCACTTTTTTCAAGTGTTCACAAAAACACTTGATTTTAACCTAAACCCGGGATAAATGTTAAAAAAAAAAAAACGACAACACGGTGGATAAATTTTCCGAAGCCCGTTAAACCCGATCGTGGGCTGTATAGTATAACATGCTAAACTCTGCATGACACAACATCACCATACCTAAAGAATGGTCCAATAATTAAAGGACAGTGGTCCACACCACTCCCTTAGGTTTTGAATATGGGTGTGAGGTAGGCATGGATGGACCAAACCTTGTAGGGTCAAGCTCCCCTAACAAATGATTGGATAAATGACAAGCAAATATCAGGGCCCACAATCATTCTTCACATGAAAATAGACAAAGACCTAAAAATGGCTCCAAGAATTTGTAAGTTATGCTTAACCACACCTTTTTTCCCTTTAGTGGTGTACAAAAAATGGGTTCACTAATTTTGTTTCTTCTTTAGATGCTCTCAAAGGACAAAAGGTGTTCTAAATGTAGCAAAATGGCGAACTTATGAACGGCCCAATTAGACGCATCTCGTTCTAAATAGACATAAAGTTGAATTAATCACTTTACTACTATCATTAAAGGTTTGAGTTCACTTTCACATTCTATGATTCTATTCCATTCTCTGATTCATTTAATATTAGTTGAAAATGTGCAAATATTTTCCCATTAATAAATAATAATAAAAACGTCGAACGACGCAAGATATCAGCACATATCTCAAGAACGATCACGCGTGGAGGAACGTGAATATTAATTATATACTTAACTAGTAGTAGTACTTAAAAAAGTACATAAATAAAATATAAAATTTTAGAAAAAAAAAAGAAAAGAAAAAAGAATGAAATATAATGGTCAACTAGGGAATCAAGAAAGACCACCATCTATTGTGCCTCTCATCATGCATGCCACACTGTGTCACACAGTGACACCAGGAATACAAACAATTTACTTAGAAAACAACAATACACATCATAAATTTGAAAGAACCAAAAAAACTGCTTTGTACTCTAACATGCACCAGGGGTGAATTCCAAAGCCAGCATGCCTTGTCCCTGTCTCTATAAACTGACATTGCGTGAGCCCCCAAGCGCACGTTAGGCAAACCCACCAGTGTACCAGTGCAAACTATCTCACTCAATTTTTTATTTAAAACAAATAAAATAAATAAAAGGTCAAGAATCTTCAAAAATCTTTCTTAATAATTAATAATAGTGTAAATCAGCCACTAATTAATGAAACCCATTAATTAATTAATCCACTGGTTTTAAAACATCATTAGCTAGGAAAAAAAAATCCCATCTTTTTTCTTTTTTCTACAATTAGTGCCGCCCCAATTGGATTTTATGCCTATTCAGACTCAACTATGGATTTTTTTTGATTGTGCAATAGAAAAAGTTTGCATTTTTAAGGATGTTTCAAGTCAACAAGGCCACAAAACTTGTGAGTGCCTAATTATCCATCATTACAGGACCAAGTTTCAAATTAACAAATCCTCAGAACAAGCAAAAAAAAAAAAAAAATCAACATCTCAGCCATTATTTCAAACACAAGGTGATGATGACAAAACAAAACAAAACTTATGCACATAAAGTAAAACATGGAGTCAAAGACTATCAAAGAAAGATCTCAAGTCAAACCCCAAATCAACATCCTTTAACACCTTTTTTCTTTTCTTTGACCAAACAAGAACTAAAACATTAAAAAAAAAAAAGAAACAAGCACTTACTGATCAAGATCGATAACTTCAGTGAGAAGCGCTTTTGAAGATTGCCCTTTATTAGTTTCAAGAAAGGCCATTTTTGTAATCGAAGACGCATTCTTGAAGGTGACAATGTGTTGGGATTTGTGTTTGCCATTGGAATAGTCTTTGTATAATAGCCCAGCGTTCAACGCCAAAGAAAACACCAGAAAGTGACCCAAAATCATTGTTTTAAGCTCCATGACTTAAAATTCTCAGCCAAACAAAAATCCCTGATGACCAACAAAATAAAAAAAGGTTTTTTAGCAGATTACAGAGAAACCCAGAAGCAAAAAATGAAAAGCATGCCCTAACTTGGCAAAGATGCCAGCTTGCTTTTATATACAGAAAAATTAAAAAGCTATGGCTTTTTAGGGGTAATAATTTTAATATGAAAAGTTAACACACACACACAGAAACACAGAAGGGAAAAAATTCTTGGAAACTGAAAAAGTGTAATACCTGAGCAAGATTACAACTTGGGGTGCTCAATATGGGTTTTGTTCATGCATTCACATAAATTAATTAAGTACTACTTTAGAATCTGAAATAAATTAAAAATTAAAAAAAAATCCCACTACTGAAAGGTCACACAGAATTAAAAAAAGAAATTGAGAATATGCAGAGATTTTTGCTTATCACGTTGGCATTTTTGGGAAGTATTAGGAGTGATATATACAATATATATATATAGATATAATGTAAATTGAGGTTTTGTATGATTGAGGAACTTAGCAGAAATTGCAGTTTTTGGGCTACAGATTGAAAAGCACTAAAAGCTTCCTCGAAGCAAGAGGTATGTTGCAGAGTTATTTATACTATTTTGGTAAATGGTGAGAAAAGTTTGAAGTCTCCCAACGAAAAAGAATTTAAGAGGCAAATTCAATGTCACATCACACCTCTCTCTATTTATTTAGTATTATAGTTGAATAAATTGTGTCGAATGTTCAATAATTAAAATAAAATTTGAATAATGACAACTTTAAAATTACCAGTACTATACAATTATGACAATTTAAAATGTTCAATAATTAAAATAAGATGCGAATAAAGACGACTTTAAAATTAATAGTACTATGAAATTATAACAATTTAAAATGTTATTCGCTTGTAAAAAGTAATAGAATAAATAAATATCAAATAGATAGGAATAAGAAACAAAAAACGAGTGAGTTTATGGTCAGATAATCCTGGTACGAACTGGGCCTTCTTTAATTAATATTTTTACATTTGTAGAAAAATTGGGTAGATTAAACTGAATTTAAAGTAAATTTGATGGTTATAATGGGCCTAACTACGGTTAAATTACACAATGGAATAAAAGAATAATTTGATGGTTATAAAGAGCCTAACTGAATTTGATTGACCGTATAAGCTCCGACAATTAAAAAAAAAAAAAAACAATGGAACCACCCTGTGTATTTAATACATCGACAAATAAAAATTTTGGTATTTTATTTGATCATGTGTAATATTTATCAATGTTCTAAAAATTGCTAGGCGACTGCTAGGCGCCATGCCAGTGCCTAGCGCCTATAATACCTAGGCGGGGCCTAGACGTAGCATAGGCGGGGCCTAGACGTAGCATAGGCGGAGCCTAGAATTTGAGAATAAATACCCTGATTTATAAAATTTCATCCAACCATTTAATAGTTCAACATACTACTTGCTACACAATAAAATCTATGATAATTCAAAACTAAAAGTAATGATCACAAGTTTAAAACTATTGTTCAATTCAAAGTCCAAAACAACATAGATGCATAAGTTCATTAGTCAAATAACAATACAATATTATACATTACAAAATCAAAATAATTAAAAAAAATATGTCCAAAAATGACGTCATTTTAGGCCAGAAAATATTTAAAAAAATTACTGGTCTGGCGCCTAGGCGTCGACTTGGGCGCCGAGAGCGCCTAGGCGGCGCCTGGGGCGCCCAGCGATTTCTTTGGCCGATTTTCGAAAATCGTAGGCGGATTGGTGGCGCCTAGAGCGATTTTTAGAACAGAGATATTTACATAATTTAATATTTTTTTTATGATATCTTATTTAATTTAATTTTTTTTTTATATAATACTTTCCTTCGATTCTTCTAAATAAAAATAAAAATAGGGACTTTGACCATTTAGGCTAAAACCAAATGATCCTATTCCATAAGTTGAAAGATATTTCATATATCTTTTAATATACCCTAGAAACTATCCCAAAAATCTCACTCGTAATACTTATCAAATAGGTCCTTACTTTCCTTTATAATTTCATACTAATGAAATTTCGTTTGGTCCTAAATTTCATACGTTCTTTTACGCCTTAGGATTTTATACTAATTTTGATCCTTACTTTTTTTTAATTTCATACTACTTATTTGAGAATTTTATATTAATTTGAAAAAGACTTTTAGAATTTCATATTAATTTGATTTGATTGTAGTTTCAGAAACTCGACACGCTGATGGAGGAATACGCTCTCAAGCAAGAGTCCACAATATCCAATTTGGAACCAACGAGTGACCTGAAGTAAAAACAATAGTGATGGAAGTTTCGTTTTTTTTTTCATTTTTGCGTGCCAAACATTAGAATTTATCGAATGTCGATCGTATGGAGTATTGTATTGCCTGTTTTATTTTGCAAAGATTTAGAAGATTAGTTGGTATTGCTCTTCAGATCATTTTGTTTGTAACTTGCATGCTTGAATGCCCTTGTGTATGATCATATAACGATTTGAGAATTTGAATCTCATATTAATTTATCAAATTTGATTGGTAGCCCTTGTGTATGATCATATAACGATTTGAGAATTTGAATCTCATATTAATTTATCAAATTTGATTGGTAGCATGTGTATGATTGAGTTTCTTTCATAAAATTTCATATGATTGAATTTGACTCTCTTTCTTATAGATACCATAAGAATTTCATACTTATTTTTAGTTAACGGTTATGATTGAATTTTATACATGTTTTTTAAGAATTTCATACCTGTTTCAATTTTTAGAATTTCATAAAATTCCATCCCGCACAATTTTAAAATTTCATACTTATTTAGTGATAATAGTGGCATTCATTTCATACTTATTTAGTGATAATAGTGGCATTCATTTTCATACTATTTGATTATTGTTCACTCGGTATTATTTCCTTCATACTCAATTCAAATTTTAGAATTTCATACTAATTTTACATGATTTCATACTTAAAAATTAGTATGTGAATTAGTAATAAATATTTAGTGATAACAGTGGCGGCATTCATTCATTTCATACTACTTGATTATAGTTCACTTGCTATTATTTTATTTCGTACTCAATTCGAAATTTAG
The DNA here is from genome assembly GCA_014905375.1 of Phtheirospermum japonicum. Lineage (NCBI taxonomy): Eukaryota > Viridiplantae > Streptophyta > Magnoliopsida > Lamiales > Orobanchaceae > Phtheirospermum > Phtheirospermum japonicum. Next base: position 994,224 of record BMAC01000224.1, on the reverse strand, counting down.
AATTTCATACTAATTTTACGGGATTTTGATTGAACTTAGACTTATCGTTACAATTCAATTTCCATAAGATTTCATACTTTGTTCGAATTTTAGAATTCCATACTAATTTAACGGGATTTGATTGAATTTCACACTTTCTTTTAGTATGTGAATGAGTATGATTGAGTTTATTTCATGGAATTTTATACATGCTTTTTTAATTAATGGAATTTGGAATTCGAGAACGCAAATTATTTCACATCTGAATTAATAGCGTCAGAAGCGAAGAGATAAAGATAATCAAAAATAAAAACAAAAAACTCATTAATTAATCATCCTCAGAACGATAATGGTTCGGTTCGTTTGTTTGAGAACGATAATTTGATTGGAATACTCTAAGGGTAATACAGACTATTTGCCATAATTATTTATTAATTAATAATATTAATTTGGCTTATATGGAACAAAACTAATTAAAATGACTAAATGGTAGATACATATTTGGTTTTGTCACTAAGCGGTAATTTTCCCAAAATATAATAAGTCATATGATTAATAGATAAGATCTGAAATAGATAGAGTTTAAAATAATATTATTTGGAGATTCAAATATTCTATATAGGTAAAATATGAGTTATTTACAATAATTTAAGTATTTAACTAAATATTAGTAATATATTCAATCTAAATATAAAAGTATTAAATTATATACTAATAATTAATAATTATCTTGCCTAATTTAATATTTTCTTTTTATTAAATTTATCCTAACTTAATAGTTTTCTTTTATTATAATTTGTCTAATTCAATAATTTTCTTTTATACTCCTAATATAAAAATATAAATAAGTCATATATAATTAGTAGAAAAAAATTTTAAATTAATTATTTTAATTAAAAGATAAATTACATATGAAATAATTTTAATTATAAAAAAAACTTATTTATGAAAATAAATAAATAAATTATATTTATAATAAAAGTTGAAATAATTTATTTTTGAAATTTTAAATATTATGTATAGGTAAATTATGATATATTTGAAATAATTGGAGTGTGTAACTAAATATTAGTAAGTATTCAATCTAAATATAAAAATATAAAATTATATAATAATAATTAATTAATTAATATTTATTAGATAATGACACAATGCGAGAAGGCTTGAGAGTACGACACATTTTGAATTTTTCAAAGTATGTAACTATAATTATTAACAAAATTAATTTAAATATAAAAATATAAAATGAGTTAATAATAATTAATTAATATAGATTAGAGACGAGTTGAAAATATGACATCTTTTTGGATTTTTATGAGTATGTAAATATAATTATTAACAAATTTAATCTAAATATTAAAATATAATATTAATTAATAATTATAATAATTAATAAATTGAACAGGGCATGGGTTGAAAACACATTCTTTCAATATTTTATTTTAAATTTAAAACTTGTATTGTAATCTTCACAAATATTTTTTATATTTAGTTTTTTATAAATCATGTGTAATACACGAGTGTTAAACTAGTAAAAGAATAATTTGGAATTTAACATTGAAGATACTCTAAGTTTGAATTCACCGTCATTTTGTTTCATTTATTTATAAGAAAATTTGGGAGTTTTTCCATTTACGGGCACAATTGGTGAAATGGAACAATTTTGACATTTTAGGGGCTAATCTCAAATTGGATGAGAGAGTATACCATGGACCTAGGTGCACCCTATAATTTAATTTATCATCATATATAACTAGCACATATCATCACATATAACTGGTACATATCATCACATATAACTAATACATATCATCACAAAATAATTGAAATTCTAAATAAAATTTAAAATCCTAAAATTAAACCCTAAAAATAGAAAATTAATCTCTAAAATGAAAAACTAAGTCCTGAAATTGAATATTAAACTCCTAATCTTAAATTTTTATCATATATCATCACATATAACTTGCACATATCATCACATATAACTAACACATATCATCACATATAACTGGTAGAATGAGAGATCTTTGTTGAGACCATACAATGGAAAATTAAATACAAAAATAAAAACTAAACCTTAAAATTAAATATTAAACCCTAAAATGGAAAGTTAAACCCTAAAATATAAAACTAAACCTTAAAATGGAAAAGTAAACCCTAGATTCTAAATTTTTGTCACATGTCATCACGTATAAATACCAGATATCATCACATATAACTGTCATATATCATCACGTATAACTAATAAATTGCCAAATTGAAATATTAAACCCTAAAAATGGAAAACTAAATCCTAAAATATAAAACTAAACCCTCAAATGGAAAACTAAACCCTAAACTCTAAATTTTTGTCACATATCATCACGTATAAATATCATATATCATCAAGTATAACTCTCATATATCATCACGTATAACTGTCATATATCATCACGTAATACAGGAGCACCTAGCAAGGTGCACCCAGGTGCACCTAATAAATTATCCGTCTTTACCCCCTATGTTTGTCTCATTTAAAATTCTATTTGGATTCTTTAGTCTGGTCTAGCTAGTGAGACTCTCGAGATAATTAAAATGGTGTTTCCTTATTCGTAGATTCTTTAATCCTTAATTTTAAATCATTGGGTGTAGACTAGGGGTGAGCAAAAAATCAAAAAAATAAAATAACCGACCGAACCGAACCGAAAATTCAGTTCGGTTTTATGTAAATTCGATTCAGTTTTTGGTTTGAAAATTCTAAAAAATCAGTTATTTTGGTTCGGTTCGGTTTTACAAATAAATTTCGATTCGGTTTTAATCGAAATATAATTAAAAAATAAAAAAATATATTTTTTTATATTACTTATTATTATTTAATTTGGTTTTAAACATATTTTTGGTTTAGTTCGGTTTGCAATTTATAAATATTTTGGTTTTTGATTTTTTTGGTTTTAGACATAATTTCGATTCGATTTGAAATTTTAGGCAAAATTCGGATTCGTTTATTTCATTTCGGTTCAGTTTTCGGCCGAACCGACCAAATACTCACCCCTAGTTTAGACATTACTTCGGTGCTTGTTAATTCTTTCAAAATGACAGCAACATACCCTTTTTTATTTCTTTAGTTACTCGTTTATTATTTGCTCATTCTTTAATATGTTTGATGAAGATAAATATTGAGAACACACAAATTGTAAAATTGAAGAGTCGTTTAATAGGGTTAGTACATTCATCAACTTTAATTTCTTAAATTTTTTTAATAATCCCAAAATAACAAATATTTCAAACTTGAGGGAATATTTAATAATTAACATAAATATATATCATTTTGCAACTTTGATAGACTATACATATGAGTACACATGTCCGTATACTTTTAAATTTCGGGATGTACTTCAACTAGGATTTTGTTTTCAGCTAATTTGTATATTTATGCGTTGGCTAATGCCACACTGTTGTTTTGCATGTAATTGTGGTGTTTTTCTCGAGTTTTTAATTAGGATTTTGTATTAATTTTAGTAGTTTTAATCGAGTTTCATTAGGTTATTCGGTTTTGTTTTATTATTTTTCATGTTTCTTTTTTATTTTATATTTAATATGGTTAAATTGGTTCAATTAATTTGAGATATGTTGTAATTCTTGGATTTTTATGTTTAAAAATTCATATTTTATAGGCCAATGCATTAAGGACCAAAGTTCAAGTCAAGCCATGCCAAATTCGGGGCCAAGAGCAAGTTCAAAAATAGCCAAACATTCTGGAATACTAGCCAAGACTCGCCAAGGCAAGCCATAAGTCACGCCAAGGCATGGCGTACGCCAAGTTTGATGCCAAAATCCGCGCCAGCACTGACAACATTGGGTACGTTGCCGACACTGGGTTGCCCAGTATCCGAGCAACGCCCGACACAGCTCCCGCGCATCAGCCCAGCGCCTGCGCGCGCCCAGGCGTTCGCCACGCCTCTCGCCAACATGCTCGCCAAGGCGCTTGCCAGCGCTCGCC
>BMAC01000224.1:971516-987685 GCA_014905375.1 Phtheirospermum japonicum | reverse complement strand
TTTTCTTTTGAGTTATTTTCATTTTTTCTTTTTTGATTTTATTTTGTCTTTTCTTTTTTTCTTTTCTATTCCTCTTCTTTATTTTCTTTTGATTTTTTTTCTTTTTTTCTTTTCTATTCCTCTTCTTTATTTTCTTTTTTTATTTTATTTTTAATAAATCTTATATAAAAAAAATTATTTTAAAAATCAAATCAATTAGTATAATTTTATTTTTTAAATTATAACTATCTTTATATATGTTGTACTAATTTATGTTAAAAGTTGTGATTGATTATTGTTTAGCAAAAAAATTGAATTTTAGAAAATCTAATTCATTAGTGTAATTTTATTTTTTCATTAAATTATAGTATTTTTATTCTTAGCATATTAAAAAATAATAATTGTATTTTTTTAATTCTTTCTTTGTAATTTTCTTTATATTTCTCTCCACGAACCATTAATTTTCGTCATCACGAATTTTTTGTTCTAAGAATGAAATTCATTTTTCTTTCTTTTTTGTTTTTCCCTCTCATATTTTGAATTCTTATTTGAGATTTTTGTCCTTAGTTGGAAGCCATAAAACTTATCATTTAATTTTTGTATTTAAATTTTATTTCTTTGGTATTTTAATGTTTGGTTCTTTTTACTATATTTTGGAAAAAAAAAATTCTAATGTATTTTTTTATTTTTAATTTTTAATATATTTCTCAAGTAAATGAATAAGACTAAAATCTTAACATGAAATATTATTAATAAATATTTATATAAGTAAAAGAATATTATATTGTATAAAGAATTACTATTTCAAAACACCTAATCTAATAATTTTGAAATGTTTATAATATGAATGAACTAGAGCTCATATTGAGGCAAATTGACACCCTAACCGTTAACCGTTAGTCAGACCCCTCAAAATTAATTTTTAAAATTAAAAAAAAAAATCTAGGAGACCTACAAAAAATTACCTAAAACCAAAAAAAACCTTAAAAATAAAACAAAACAAAAACTAAACTAAAAACTAAAAAAGAACCCTAAAATTAAAAGAAAAGACTTAAACCTTTTGGAGTTGCCTAACGAAATGTACCCCGTTAGGTTGTGTAACATAAATTTTTGTATTTTATATTATCCATGTATTAGTTGATCCAATGTTACAATGCAATCTTTTTTTATATATAAAATACAAATAATTAAAACCTAGCATCTAAATTTTTGACTATGAGAGTGAATCAATGATATAGCATGGTTAACATAAATGATTATTAATAAAAATATACAACCCTTTTATATTTTTCACTTTTATCTAATATATCTTATAAATTAATTTAAAAATTACTTAATATAAGTTTGCCCCACAACGAAGTGCGGGTCAATTTCTAGTATATATTAAAACATACTATACAATACAACATATGCCATATATAATATTAAAATTATAATTGGTTGTACGGGTAGGGTAAAGGGTAAAAGTTTATACTCATACTCAATACTATTTATACCTGATAATACTCTACCCTATGAAACCCCGGGTATCGATGGATAACCCGGTCGAGTAAAATTGACACCCATAAAAGTTGGCCAATAAAATGGTGGGTATGTATAAGATCGCACCAAATTGAGCAACCTAGTCACGTCAAATCATTATGTGGAACGACCTTAATTATAACGATTCATGGAGTGTCATAATTTTTTTTGCGTACATTGTGTAAACACAATTTTTACGCACATAATGAGACCTATTTAGTTAGATTTCATCTCCTATTTGTGCATATATAATGTCTTTTTAACTTTTATTTTAATTATATTATTTGCATGTTATTACGTGTTTATTATATTTTTGTTATTTTGTAGGATTTTTGTTGAGTTCATTTGGGCTCAAAAGAGCACAAGGACGATAGCTATTGAAAACTGGATCAAGGCTAAAGGAAAGAAGAATCCATCAGACCACAATTAGAGTCAGACATATAGCCCACGAGTCAACAAAGCCCAGAGCCTCACTATCGACCCCGTTAGCAGTTGATGGTGAGATTGTTACTAGGTCATGTTTTCACGGCAACAACTATTGACCCAGTTATCGATCGATAGTGAAGTCGTTACTGTGTCAGGTTTCCACGTCACCAATTATCGACCTAATTATCGATCGATAACGGGGTCAATAACAGGCCAAAAGACTTTACAAACAATAATATTTCAGAGTTAATGTCTGGGATTTACTTTCATATTATATAATGTGTTCCAAAAGCTATCTAGAGAAGGATTTACCATCATAGAACATTATCCACCATATATAGTATAGTTTTATGAGATTAAGAGAGGTTGAAAAGGAATTTGAAGAAGAGACAATACAAACAATACCATTGAAGGATCCACACGCTTCAAGGGTTAACATTCTTTTATCTTTTCATTATGTAAACTAAGTGTTTGGTGAAATGCTTGATTGAGTTTACAAACATGGTTAGCCAATTTTTCTCATTCTGAGGTTTGGATTAAGTATTGATTGAATAATATTTTGATACTTATTTCGATCCAAGTATGATCCATTCGCTATTTTCGTATTTTGATTTTTTTATCATGATTTATAAATAATTACTTGTGTTTCTTATGTTTCGATTGATTGACAACATTTCAAAACTAATAGTTTGATAAATCGTAATTCGAAAAATATAATTTATCAACAAGCTTTCAAATACGAAACACTTTAATCAACAAGATTGCAAGGTTCGAGATTAATAATGATGTTGTACAAAATTTTAAACAAAATTTTAAATTGTATAAATTTTTGAATGGGCAAATTTTTACTACTCGATTCAATCCGTAGTAAAAATTGATAGTGATTAGAACACTTTATGTGGCGCCATAAAATTCTTTTACAAACACTCATAAAGTATGCTTTTGAAGTCGATATTATAATATCACGTATCTGCTAAACCATTAGTACAATTAAATAATGATCAAACACAATGTTAAATATAATTTCTCATCCATCAGGAAAAAGGTGTAACTTTTTATGGATATGGGGTGGCAAAGGGAAAGAAAAGCACCTATTTTTCTGTGTTTTTTGGTGGAATGTTGCATTTCCAGATTGCTTCTTTTCTTTTTCTTTTTTTTTCTTTTTCTTTATTTGTACTACTACCAAATGCTTTGCCATTCTTTTTTAAAACTAAATCTTCATTATGGATCTTTTTGTATCGCTTTTGTGTTTCAAAAATATTTCTTTTTTTTATCTTCTAGTATCTTTTTAGGTATGCTTGCCATTATCTTGGATATCATACACACTATTAAAAGGAAATATTTTTTTATCAATTAACTCTTAACTTTAAAATAATTGTTGTCTGTAAGCTAAATTGTCAGCTAAATTGTTATTTATTGGACAATACTATGAGTCAATGATATTCGAACTGTTTCCTAAATTAAAGATACCAATTTTTGTAAAAGAAAATAAATAAAAATATAATTACCTATGGATTTTTGTTTTTACAAATGGATTTAAAACTCACCTTTTTATCCTACAACAACAAATATATGTTTTTTATGGTTCGGATGGTAAACATACACTATTCATACATAATTCAATAAAAGGAAAAAAAAAATGAATAAAGATTTTTTTTTTTTTTCAAAGAGGCACTTTACTGGGTAATTTATTAGGTGCACCCTGTTTTACGTGATGATATATGATAGTTATACGTGATGATATATGGTAGTTATACGTGATGATATGTGTCAAAAATTTAGAGTTTAGGGTTTACTTTTCCATTTAGGGTTTAGTTTTACATTTTAGAGTTTAGTTTTTCATTTTTAGAGTTAATATTTTATTTTAAGGTTTAGTTTTTTATGTTTGTTATTTAATTTTCCATTTTAAGGTCCCAAAAAAAATCTATCATTGAGGAAAATTATCATTTTTAGCATATTATTATATTTTTCAGTGCTAAAATTATATTGAAGCTTTTAATTCTTTCATGCTAAAATCAAATAGGGATTACAAAATTCTTAAATACGATTTTTTTAATAACAATAAAAATCTTTGAGAAAGTCTCCCCTTTTTTATTTGTTATTGTTTAAATGTAATATTATCTTTCACATATATAATATAATATTATATGTATTTGATAATATGTATTATCAGTATTTGGATTTCTTTTTTCTAATTTGTTATTTGCTATTTTCTAATTATATTATTAATTTAATATATGTAATATAATTTACAATATATGTTATATGATTGTAATACATTTTCAAATAATAGTATATGCTTATAATATAACTATTTCAAAATATAGCAGGTCCGATTACGCCTATTCCTAATCCTAATATACAATAAAGATTTATCAACAACACCAACTTTTGTAAAAACTTTGTTTGATCTAAATATATTACTATTACAATTTAATATATAATATAATTTCCAATACGTATTATATCATTGTAATATAACTTTAAATAATAATAATATTTATAATATAATTATTTATAAATATAATTTCTAACTTTAACTAATTTATCTAGTAAATGTAAGAAATGCAAATAATCTTAGATTTGCAGTAGTTGGCCCAACGGTGAGGCCTCCTCTCCTTCACCCTTGAGGTTGGGGTAGAGATGAGTAAAAAACCGAAAAATTGAAATAACCGAGAAAATTTCGATTCGGTTCGGTTTTCAATTTGAGAATTCTAAAAATTCGGTTATTTCGGTTCGCTTTGATTTTACAAATAAATTTCGGTTCAATTCGATTTTAATCGAAATATAATTAAAAAATAGAAAAAAATATATTTTTTTATATTACTTATTGATATTTTTATTAATTCAGTTCGGTTAATTCGATTTCAAACATATTTTTGTTTTGGTTCGATTTGTAATTTTATAAATATTTCGATTTTAGACCTAATTTCGGTTCGGTTTGAAATTTTAGGCACAATTGGTTTTCAACCGAATCGACCGAATGCTCACCCCTAGGTTGGGGTAGTGTTGTTAATGAACTGAGCCTACGGGTTTCGAGGTCGAGTTCGACTATTACCCGAACCATGTTTGAGTTCGTTCGTTTAATATTCGAGCAAAAATTTGTGTTCGTGTTTGTTCGATTAATTTTCTGTGCAGTTCGAGTTCGACTCATTTAATTTAACTACATTTTGATTTGTTCGATTAGATCAAGCTCGAACAATATTTTCTCATTAAATTTCTTTTTTATAAATATAAATAAATAACTATATGTGTGTGTGTGTACATGTATGTTCGCGAACATGCTCGTGTTCGTTCGATTATTGAATGAGCCTAATTTTTTATTCGAGCTCGACTCAATTATTAAACAAGCGAGCCTTAAACAAATTCGAACGAGTTCAAACGAGCTTTTATTCACAAATCTTCGATTCATAAACAACACTAGGTCGAGGGTTCTAATTCCTTAACTTAATTTTGGGGGAATTATAATTTTATTGGGCAGACAGGGGGGTTGGATTGGAACCAAAAAATTGATTTTTATTTTTTTTATTAATATTAAATATAATGCAGAGAAGCAAAATTCGTCAGTACTATTAAAAAAAATTCAGTAAATTGATGACGTTAAAATCCGTCGGTAGTACAAATACGGATGAAGTTTTTTATGACGGAGGTGATTCGTTGATAATCACGTTGTTGACGAATTTTTGGCCTTTTACCAACGAACTCGTCCGTCAATATTCTTTCTTTTTCTTTTTCTTTTTTTTGTAGTGGATAAAATTAAAGTGTAATTAACTTATAAATAATTATTTCATAAATCTTAAAAGAAAAAAACACTACCAATTTTTTTTTCAAGTGTTCAAAAAAGAAAAGAGGTTGGTCACGAAATTAATTGAGAACTTATGTAATTTTGAAAGTTTGTTTTATATGTTTTCTAGTAGATTGTTTGTGAAAACTTCAATAAAATTCAGTTTTTTTTGAGTTTCAAATAATATAAATAAGTTGTAAAAATTTATAATTTAAAACGTCACAATATGCTCTTAATATCTACTTAAAACTTACTAACAAATGTTATTTGAAAATGTAAATAAATTTCATTTTACCTCACGTTGTGTATGATACAACACATGTCATGTTTCAGTAGTGGGCAACTTGTTCGATATGTTAGAATAATAATGATACAACACATGTCATGTTCATTAACGAAAATACTTTTGTTAGTCATAAGTAAACTTTTATTTATTATTATAATTATTAATATTTTGTTTTTATTTTTCATGTATTTGTCTTATTTTTTTAAAAAAATATTTTGAGAGGTCTTTATTAATTATTATAATTTTATTTCTTTTATTTTATATTTTTCTTATTTTTATGTAAAACATTTTATATTTTTCAATAATGTCTATATTAGTAAATTAACTTTCAATAAATTATAATCAACTAATTTATCGAACACTAATTTAAAATTAAATACCAGCTATTCGCTAATAGCTACTCCTTTCGTTTTAAAATAAATGTCGTTTTAGAGATTCAGTTTTATTACAAATTAAGTGTCGTTTTAGAACTTTTTTACCACTTTATTCCAATTTTATTCCCACTTATTTTAAAAAATATAAATAAGTTTATGGTAATAGAATAACTAAAGGGAAATAATGGAAATAATTAAATGAGGATATTATTAATTGATTAAGGATATGTTGTCAACTATTATATTCCTTAATTTTGAACAAAAACTCTAAAACGACACTTATTAAGAAACGGAAAGAGTATCATCTACCAACTATAATAATTAGCTATCAACTGTTTAAATTATCTCAAACCAATAGACTCTTAATTAGTAATCTTCACGATGAAAAGTTAGTATAATATGGGTGCGTTTGCAAAGCAGGGTGGGACTGGACACTTTAATCCAATCCCACGAATTCACACTGTTTATACTATTTAATATAGTGTTTGCAGACCCGGATACCCCCGACCTTCGAAAAATTTATGTGTCCTGATTACGCCGTTTGTTTTCATGGATTGTCTAGGATAAACTGTGAAAAGTCCCATATACCCTCCGATTATACATAAACAATTTTAAACAAGAATGAAATTGTGGCCACACTCTCAAACCCTACCTTCGGCCTCCTCCCATCCCGACACCGCTCGTCGAAACTTCAGAAAGAACAATTCCGACAGTGGGCGCCATCGGTCCGCCGCGAGGAAGAGTGGTGCGGTCGACGCGTTGAAGTAAGTTCTGCGGAGGAAGCGCGCTCGGATCTATTTAGTCCCGATCTATTTTTTTTCGCCCTATTTGATTTTGGCCCGATAGTGATAGCATATCGGTGCGATAGCCAAATCGCGAGGTAGTGCCCGATTATCAGGTATGATGAATAATTTGTAAGTATGTAGGTGATTCGGCAAGTTAGGTTTTGTCGATCTGGGTTTCCTATAGGGGGATCAGTAAGCTTAGAAATTGATGAATTTTATGTTCTGTTGTCCATCGAATCCTGTATTACGTATTACTTGTGTTTGATGTATTCTGATTGATGAATTACAAACATACTACGTTTGGTTATGCATGAAAATGAGCAATTATAGTTCGTCATCGTTCTATTGCCGATTGTACTAATTTTTGAGACGTTCGACTTGTAATGGGGATTGTGTTTTCGGTTGTTGATGGATGCGTCTATTGCATTTCAAACCTTCTTYCTATATTACGGCTTACATATTTGAAATACACTATGTTWGGTTGTGTAGCTAAATGAGTAKATCTAGTTRYTCGTCGTTCTCTTGCCCGCGGAACCATTCYTTCAGATYTTGGACTTGTAGTAGGGAYCTCRCAAGGGAATGTTACTGTGAACTCCCCACGCGGGTTTTGACCTCGAAGACGTCGAAGAATCCTGACCGGAGGTTCTTGTCTTGTCCTAATCGCGGGGTAAACCCAACACGTTTAACTAATTTTATTTGGTTTCGTCATTACTTGTATTCAATTGTTTGTTGTCGGTGTTCGATTTCCTAAAATTAACAATTTCATTCGGTTTGTATTGTAGGATAAAAAGTGTACATTTTTCATGTGGGTTGATCACCACTCGACGGATCAAATGAATGTAATGATTGACCAATTGCGTAAAGAACTTACAAATATTAGGGAGAAAGCACTACTGCACAAGAAACGGGTGCATGAATGTTATGTGTCCAGTAGCTTCGCATGGTTAATGTGTATAGTCCTGGTCTTGGTGTTGTGTTTCAGGTGAATTTTAAGTGCACATCAACCAAAAGTCATTTGAGGCTGTTCCTGGATGATGATCACCTCTGTACGTTTGAATTATGCATAAGGCACGACGTAATAGGATAGCTTTTTGAACTCAGTAACTCGGTCTTGTTGTGGAGTGAGTCTGGATTTTTTTATTTGAAAAATAATAATTCACAAAAGTTCTGCACGCAGGTGCAATTTGTAAATAATGTATTTCGCCGGTCCATATTTGAATGTCTCATCCAGTGTTGTTTTTGGAATATACGTAGTCTTGTGTAATTACTTTTACAGCTTTTTGATGCCACTTTTTTGAACAATGAAATAAGAAGACAAAGAAGCCCATATCCTCACGCATATATTCCCTCCTGCCACATCTTTTTTCTCATTCCAAATTACTACTACTAAGACTGACTTGTGTCACCTACAATCACACATGCACTTCATATCTTTTTTTCTTATTTCAAATGATCACTTTAGTGAAGGATGGGTGCCACCTATATTCATATACCCACTTGCCTTTCTCTATAAAAATGTGATTTGGATCCTCAGTTTAACCACAAGATCCAAGTACATACTACTCAACAATGAGCAATTCTAAAAAATCGGGTCACGGGAGCTCAAACAAGCCACTACCTTACCCAACAAAACAAGAAGATTTTCTTTATACGTCCTCTTGGACTCGAACTGTCGATGCAGCCTTCATCGACGGCCTTATTGAAGCACGGAATGTGGTTCTATTTAAACCCGGTGAGAACTCGCCCAATGCAGTACGGTATGCAACTGACAAACTAAATCATAACCTTGGCCGAGGCTTCACGTATGACGAGTGCAGCGAGAAGCTAGATGTGCTCTGAACCCGCTTTCGAGTGTTCCGTTGGGTGCTCCGCAAGCATGGAGTTCGCCACGATACGTGCTACAACATGATGAGTGCACCGACGCATGTATGGGTTGACTTGATTGAGGTAATGGATCAAATACATATTATTTTTAATTATATTGCAAAGAACTATTACAGGTGTTGAACGCAACTTTAATAATTGTTGTTTTGGTGGAAGAAAGAGGCATTTGCTCGAGCGTACGTACTGTACGGTGATCCGGAGTGGAATAGGCTTCAAATTTTGTTCAGTGGGATGTACGATTTTCTGACGACCCCAACGACTAAAAAAGGACTTCCTGTTGGTGGGAAAGCGGTTGACGTGATTGTCATTGATGACTCGGATAGCAACTCCGACGATGAATATTTCAAACACGACCACGAAGAACATGAAACAAGCGAGCATGTGTCCGAGAATTCAGTGAATCAGCCTCCGTTTGCAATCGGAAGTTGTGACAGTACACGTATTTCCGGTACTCGTACTCCGGCCAAGATGAAAAGAGTTGACCGGGCCACGACCTCGACATCATGTAGAGGCTCGAATATTGGCTAATAAAGTATCATGTGGTTAGCCATTTTCATCAGCTAATTTTCATCAGCTAGAACCTATCCCCTAAAATATTTTAATCTGTACCACATTCCTTCTCGGCCTACATGGACAAATTGTTGTGCTATTCTCCGAAAGTTCGTGTACGTTTAATTTTATCGCCATTATAATGCCTACTTAATATCTTTCTGACTTGTCTATGTGCGATGATTAATTATTTCATAGAACGATATATTAGAAAATATTTACGCCAAGAATAAACACAGTGCAATTCAATAGCAAGCGCTACGATTACGTAAGCCAGACCATGTTCCCCGAAAAATATATTACATCAAAAAATCCGGAGACAATTCAGCCTTCATCGACAGTTAATGTTTTAGCACAAGACGAAATAGTAACCAAAGCAAACATACCAAGAAAAACATACTTAACATACCATCATTTAACATGAAATGCTAATATGACAAACATAAACTAATCCAAATAGTGCACATGATAGAGTACGAAGACACTGCAATTAAATAACACCATAACACAACGACACATAGTCAGAGGACTTGTACACCAGGTCAATTGGTGATGATGGAGCGATCTTGCCCACTGTCGCTGTCATCATCAGATGAGTCTGGTCCGAAAGGGGCCCCCAATCCACCAGCCATGTTCACATCGTATGGAAAAGGGCCCAGGTAGTCGCATCCACATTCCGGGCTCGAGATGTCAAAGTCCTCAATGTCAAGCAAAGGCTCGTCCGGCATATCAATGTTTAGCGGATTCCGGACGCTGGACCCAGGTGCATCCCCTGACGACGAGCCAAAGTCGATCTCTGCCGTGCATTTGGTGACGAAAATGTCGTTGCATCGGTGGTACAGTGGAAATCTATCGAGGTGGAATACTCGGTCGATATCACTTTCTTTCATGTTCAAAAAAAGCAACGCAATACCACGTACGTAAAAAAAATCAAACACTCCTATAAGGTTTACTTAGTAGGGATCGGGGTAATACCTGTCCGTTGTGGGAAAAATAGATCGGTGTCACAGTTACATGACCAGACCTCAAGTCGAAGCGGACTCCCGGTAGTTCAGCGAAGCGTTCAAACGCTTTGAAGTGAGTTCGGAGTAGATGGATCTTCGACCTTACGACTTCTTCGATGTACTTCTTTCCCATTGCCTCGGACAATTCCTCTGCTAGCAACGCCCATATGCTGTTGAACACATCACGATCGTGCACACGGTGTAGTCTTTTGCAAATCTCGAAAAAGATGTCGTAGCATGCAGCTTCGTTAACTTTACGCCACAGCGGGCCACACCACATGTCGCGCACACGTTGGTTTCGCGTTAGCACCATCTTCACAGACTTCAAAATAAAAAAAAAGGAAGAGTCGAGTGTATCACGTAATTTCATACAACAACAATTAAGAAGAACAAAAAATTGTTTACCTGAGGAGAGTTGAAAGTTGCAAATTTTAGCTTGAAGACAAGTTACAAATGAACCTAATACTCAGGCCTTAAATGGCCAAATTAACTTAAGGCAATAAATACGGTAGAAGTGGGTAGTTGATCAGCCACTTTTACATTACAAAAGAATGCATGTTAGAAACTTTTGTATTAAATGCAGGGTCAAACCTTTTCAACTGCCAACCCAAGGGCGGTAATGAGTTGAAGTGGCAGCTGTACTATAACATCTGATCCTATCTTTTGCAGCCTTTACCAAAAAGTGAAGCCTTAATGGGGGTATGTACTTATATGCAATAGTTTTTTACTCATTGTTTAGCCTATATTTAAGGTCGATAGATGTGCTATTTTGTATATGAGGAATAAAATTGTAATGTGGTCATTACCTGATACATACACAAGTCTGAGAACATCAAGTAGAATTCAGTAGACTTAATAAGATAAAAAAAAAAACAAAAAAAAAGAAAAACTTCATAGCGGGCGTTCAAAACAGGGTCACATGCCTAAACACTACATACACAATTAAGACTAACATGTCCAATGAAAACTTCGTTTACGTTTTTGTTAGGGATAATCACTACTACGAATAAAACCCAATTACGTAATTCCTTTTCATGAGTTAAAGTCAACCCTCGAGCATCATCTTCACCATCACGGTCTCGTACGCGTCGCTAATACTAAAGAAGAGGTCCATATCCTCATTGTTCTTACACAGTAGCTTCGAAACCGCCAGTTTGTTCTCGATTGTGAGAAAACTCATTTGGTTTAAGACATCAAACACGGCCTTTTGCTGGTCTCGGACGTCTTGTTGGAAACTGACTCGACGTGCCAATTCTCCAATGTGACCTTCAGTTTTAGCACAGAACGTCTCCATCATGCCCAGGAACCGCATCTCTCTTGCATCGACGACCTTACATTTTTTCGAAAGTCTCATCTTTGGCGCGGAACTGCCTTCAGCTGGAACGTCGGAGTTGTCGTCGGTATCGATTCCCGCATTTTCTTGTTCCTTCCCCTCTGAAAGTGTACTCATCCTTTCATCGCGATGTTGCTCCCCAGGTGCGTCCTTCGCCGTATCCGCGAAGCCCTGTGCATTTTCTCCTGTTGCCCTGTCCTTCCCGAACACCTCGACCCAGTCCTTATAGAATGYCCACGTCTTGAACCGCAATGCTTTGGCACTCGGATCGAACTGCAAAATGAAATATAATTCTGAGAATTCCAAACATGTCAATTGCAAATTCTGCTTTAATTTAAGCATCGGACCTTGACGTGCTCAGCCTATATGTCATCGTCCTCCACCGTCACCGTATGACTCAAATCATTCCAACCAAAGCCCGACCGACTTTGCATGAGGCTTAGCGAACCATAGTGTTTTTTCCATACGTGCATGTGATATGTGGCTCGGCTTTGATGTCTGTACCCAGGAAATGTTGCGCCATGTGCTTCTTCAACATGAACGCGTACCCCGCCTTGAAACCATTGCCCGCTTTCCATCCTCGTGTGACAAGATCTTTCAACCCTTGTACGAGAACCTTTTCCTCTTCTACGCTCCACGTTCTCCGACTAGCTCGGCCCGTCGACGGTTTCTTGAAACTTTCGGACGACTCCATTCCTACACTTGTTTATCGATTATGTTCATAGTGTCCACTCCAGTTCATAATTACAAACAATGGGTAAAAAAAGAAAGTGCATGCACCTAGTTTGCGTTTGTTCGAAAACGAAAAGAGAATAATTCGTATGGAGAGCAGTAACCGTTCATCCTTAATATTGGATAACGAAATATGATTCACTTACGTTACAAACGTCAGGCGTAGAACCTAGTACTTCTTAATACGACAATAAAAGTTCAACACAATCAACCAAATCCCTAATATTGCACGTAGTGCAAAAAACAATTGATCATTCAGAAACAAGACAACAAATGGGGAGTGTAACGCAAGGAAGAATAAATTTAATCAAACGCAATCTGGAAATCAGAGCTACGCTGCACCCCTCCACTCCTCGTACATGGCCGCGGCAAAAGTGTCCCGCCAGTCTGTCCATTGTTGCGACGGTTGTACTTGATCAACGTAATCCTCTATAAGTGTTTCTTCATCACTGTTGCCCGTGTCTGATTCCTCGTCACCGCACTCGATTGGATCTACGGCCATGTTTGTGCGAATGAAATTATGAAGCAGGCAACACGCCATAATCATTTTGTTCTGGGTCGCAAATGGTCAGAAAAATCAAAATAAAAAAGGTTATAGATGAATTATCTTTTTATTGGATTGAAGGTGTAGTATTACGTTCCAGGTCGGGATTGATAAGTACCTTAAACCATTTCTAGTTGATATCGGTGCAGCTCTCGTCGACCTCTTTTGGTGTAACGGCTAGTATCGGATGCAGCCTCAGAACAGCATCAAGAACAAGATGAAAGTGATTACTTACAGATTGCCCGGACCTCGAAAAGGCATGCTTCACAACACGATTTTTCTGATGATGAGCTAAGACAGACAGAAACAAAGCGACTTGTTCGCTAACTAATATGTCACGTGAGGGTAGTAGACCCCCCACACACTCTCTAACAAGTAACACAGTCTACCGAACGTATTCCTATCCATCCTAAGTTGGTCGACACATGTCCTGTCACTTATATCAACTAGTCGATGCATATGAGAAAGCTGAATGGGTAGCCTCTCAAGGAGTGGTTCTCGCACGTTTTCAAGTGATATACGCCGCTTACGGTTAGTTTTTAAAAAGGTAATGTTATAGAAATACACAAGAATCAAGAAATTTCTTAATAGGCATATGATTTTTTGAATAATCATGGCCACCTCGACTTCGTCTTCCGAATACTCCATGAACGAGTGGGGATGCTTCTTCTTTCAGTTCAAAGATAGTTTCGAAGAGAAGATGTAGTGGGTATTAGATATTGTTATCATAACAAACAATACGTACAAAGACTAAGCTATTTAAAATTCATGCATTCTGATATAATATAGGAATTACCAAATTAATCAGAAAAATATGTGAGTTGGGTAACCTAATTCCAATACTAATTTGAGTTGCCCTAATACATTCACGAGATCTACACGCAGGTGATTCACAAAGAGAGAGTGCGAAAAAAACGAAGTGATATATTCACAATGCTGTTGCTGAAATAATCGTGGAATGTGATTAACCAGTAGTACCAGTTCGTGAACATGTGCGTGGTACTTAAATAACAGTTATTCGGCATCAAACACAATTTCAGTTTAACCACTTCTTACTGGTGTAATAATCTGTTTTCGAGCTCGACTCGACTGATGTACACCCAAATTGGCTGTGAAAGCAATTATTTGTATGTAATATAAATTCAATTCGCATTCCACACACATTAACCTGGGTACGAATATTCAATTCTTTTAACACAGCCAATTTTTTTTCGCTTTTGATACCCAACTAATTCAGACACCGCATCTTAAGCCAAATCCGTAGACCAAAATAAAAAAGAACTCATTAGTTGAACATTTCAATCGTAAGCATACCAACTAGCAGTCCAATTTCACAGTTCCTCACACAAAATACTGTGCAAAAAAAAGAAATCACAGATTATCATTAAAATAACATCTCCTCAGGGAGATCATACGTGTCTCCGCATCAAATACATTATATCATAGATGGAAGTGACATCTATTTCAAATTAACATTAACGACGGTACACAAGAATATGCATGTATTATGTACTGTCCATCAGACCACCAATTTCCACAAATCAAAAGCAATATCAAAGCATATCTAAAAACAATTCTGAAATCATGGCAACATATTCTAAGATCCATATGAAGCTGATTTTGATAAAAACAATGTGGAATCAGTAAACACACCTGGACGCAACTTTAACGAACGAAGTTATCACCTGCAACCACTTAAATCACCCAAGCGTAGATCCAATACGCAGCCGCACGAATTGTCGAATGTAACCTTTAAAAACAAAACAAAGTTAATCTTAGAAAACAGATGTCGCATATCCAAGATCAACGCGATTGGGTCATTAAGGGAAAACATTTCGTAAAATAATAGCGACGACCCAAAAAGTTTGGACTGCTCCAGCATTAATCAGAACCTTACCGTGTTGGCGTTAGCAAAATAGAGACGAGGGAAGCGGTGTCTGAGCTTTTGCGAGATTAGGGTTCCGGCGACGATAGTATTGGCGTGAGCAGATGAAACCGAGGGGTGCGTGAGGCCGAGAATGTTAGGTTAGAGAGGGGCGCAGATCTGAGAAGTTGCAATTAGAGCTTCATACTTACGGGTAAGGATGTATTTAAATGGGTTTTCTCGTAAATAATCATTCAGCTGAGGGCAAGGTAGTCAATTCACCGACTAAAATAATGGCTGTTGCGTAAATTCACTTCGTCCCAGAGAACGGGATAATGAAATCCCAGGGTCCCTGGTTGGATGGAATTATCCCACAAGAGCAGGATATCGATCGGGCCGGGACTACCAACCCGGGCTGTACAATATATTTTCAAACGATTGGCTACGTAGGATATCCCAAGGTATCCTATCCGGTCTTGCTTTGCAAACGCACACTAATGGTAAAACAGATATTCTAAGTTCAAACATTCACAAAGATCCTCACGGGTAAGGAAAGCATATAAAATACATAAATTAATTTTGTCAGGAGATGAAACCGAGGGGTGGCGTGAGGCCGAGAATGTTAGGTTAGAGAGGGGCGCAGATCTGAGAAGTTGCAATTAGAGCTTCATACTTACGGGTAAGGATGTATTTAAATGGGTTTTCTCGTAAATAATCATTCAGCTGAGGGCAAGGTAGTCAATTCACCGACTAAAATAATGGCTGTTGCGTAAATTCACTTCGTCCCAGAGAACGGGATAATGAAATCCCAGGGTCCCTGGTTGGATGGAATTATCCCACAAGAGCAGGATATCGATCGGGCCGGGACTACCAACCCGGGCTGTACAATATATTTTCAAACGATTGGCTACGTAGGATATCCCAAGGTATCCTATCCGGTCTTGCTTTGCAAACGCACACTAATGGTAAAACAGATATTCTAAGTTCAAACATTCACAAAGATCCTCACGGGTAAGGAAAGCATATAAAATACATAAATTAATTTTGTCAGGATCCGAGATTTATATATATATATATATATATATATATATATATATATATATA